>JAQIWP010000072.1:0-46213 GCA_034695525.1 Euzetes globulus
TTTTTGAATATCTGGTCGGTTATAGTGAATCCCGCTTATAGTGAACGGATTTCTTGGGCCCGAGCCGTTCACTATAACCGGGATTGAGTGTAGTTGAATCCATTCACAGTTCAGTGACATTTGATTTACTCGAGGCTCTAATTGACGATAGACTCGTCGCTAACAACATATTATTAAATTAATTTATTTTTAAATCATTTTTTTGATCAAATCAATGCTTAAAGACTGAACCAAAATAACCTAGTTATTTTCTATGTAATTAGAAAGATTTTTATGTAAATGCAGTAATGACTAAGTGGATAATAAAAAAGTGTGAGATATGTCCCATAATGGGACTCCCCTTGATTTATTAATTTGATAATATATGGGTATCTTTGTTAAGGCTTCCAAAAAAGACTTTAGAAGAGTACCGGCTCAATTTTCATACACAATTCTGATTGGATATTGAAATAAAGACTCACAATAAGAATTGAATCACTTTTGGGAATTTGAGATCATTTTTTAGATTTAAACGTATTGGAGGCAAAATCAATTATAGCCAAGATTTTCAATACTCAACCACTTGAGAAATCATTGTTCCTATTCTTTGTCGCGAATTTCAATGATTTGCCTTATATTTAACCATGATTCTCAATGTTATTGATTTTAGGGAGTGGATAAAGTAATCACTTTAAACATTTAATATACTTTTTTTTTGTATTCATAAATAGTTATGTCAAAGACAGAGTCATTTATTCAATAAACCCTTGGCCATGGCTGGTTATATTTCCTTTATTTTTAACATATTGATTAAACAATAATTTTTATTACTCTAAGAATTCTTTTAAACCCAAAACAATGGGATTTAAAAATAATGAAAATATTGACTCCTCTATCGATTGCAAGTGTAATAACAACAAAATGACAAAATTTATTTGTCGAATAACTTATAATTCAATATACATTCTCAGCAAAAATCCAAAAAATAATTGAAAGCCGAGTCTCGCCATAAATAGTGTAATATTTTTGGTATCGATTAGACATAAAGAGAGAAAACTATGGCTTTTATTCAAGAATTTTTCGGATCAATAGATCAATAGAAAAGCAGAAGAAATACATGAATAAATTGGACGAATTGAGTGACAATACAAATGTAATTGTTTGAATTGAATTGTGGGGGAAAAGGATGGCTCTTCTTTCCCAAGAAAAGTGTAGAGGAGTCAGAATGAAAAATAGCCGACAAATGATAGAAATTGAAATTCAAATAAAATGAATGCATAGTTAATGTCCTTTTTCTTTGAATTTCAATCAAAGCAATGAAATGTATTTCTATAGAAAACACCATAAATAGTATTGATTAACATAACAGTTGTTGATATAGGAGGGGAAGGGAGGGCTCGACTCTCAATCGAGAGAATGTCACATAAGATTTCTATCTCTAATATCAATCTGTCCGCTGAGGAAAACCGATATTAAGACGAGAAATACTATAAAAATAGTGATAAACGCACTTCAGATTATTAGGTGCTGGGCTTAAGTCAATAAACGGCGTGTTTGAGGTTTGCATTAATTTAATAGTTGAATGAATTAATAGATTCGAGCAAAACTTAACCGCATTATAGATGAGGAGAAAAATTAATTTAAAAACAACTCATAGTTTGCTTAAAGCAGAATATTTTTAGATATTTTTTGCTACGATGACCAGGATTTTCAAATATATCCGAGCAAAGTTGCCGATTCATTCAAGAAACATTGAAGAATCAGAATATTTAATTTAAAAAACTATGTATTAGAAATTTAACCTTTGTAAATGTTCCAAGCTTATATTTATTTTAGTTATATTATTTATAACTAATAGGTGGTTAATATTTTTATATTTGATTTTGAATCGAACGATGAAAAGATAAACCTATGATTTACTAAGTAAATTAAACATGAAATTTAATCTAATATCTATTTGCTGTCATTTACTCCTTGGCATCACTTATATCTGTGATGTAAGTCATGTTTGGGTTGACATAAGTTGATACGAGCTTCGAGTGTATCATAACATCTGTGAGCAAAACATTTTCAATAATAATGTTAACGACAAAAAAATATGCAAATAAATAGACTTTTAATAGAAAAGTCTGCCTAAAGAATGCCTTTCCCCCTGAGCATTTAAGTGAAGCGCAAAAAGTTTCAAAGAAATGATAAAATAGTTTATTGGCAAAAGAAAAAGGAAAAAGAAATGAAATAAAAACTAAAACAAATGAAATCTTACACAATTGAATCAATGGTAAAATTGGAACAAAAATTTCCTCGTATTAACCAAGCTCTATTTCAAGATTACAGATATTTGATTTTCAACGAGCAAATTGAAATAAACCGGGAAATTTATTTTGAGCCTGATATCAATTTCCTTTAAATCATTTTAAGGGGATGACCCTTTTATTTGAAGGATACTGTGAACTATGTTTGAGCTATTCAATCATCATTTTGTCCATGTTCCATAACAAATGGAAGGCTAGTTAATTGAATAGTTCAGAAAATTGCTATTTTTTTTTTGTTGGGAATAGAGAACATATTTCCCGGAAATAACTCGTTTTTAACCCCAAATTAAATACCAAACAATTATTTGAAATGAACTGACATTTAAAGCAATTGCACACAAATTTAGCTGAAAAATAGTGAAAGAAATCGTTAAAAGGAAAGAGAAACTCAACTGATTTTCTAAGGTCTTATATAAAGAACATCAAAACTAACGACTTTTTTACAGAAAATGAGACAAATTTGTATCATTTAAAGTATTTGAGCCAAAAAGTGGAAGAAAAGTAAATTTTTCGCCAGAAATCTAATTGAAAGGAGAAATGTTGACTTTAGATCCTGAAAGAGCACTTTCCAGCGTTGCATCATTTCACTCATCCAATTGCAAACAAATATTCGCTTTCTTATTTTTCTTGCCTTCTTCCTCTTCCCACATCTTCACTTCCCCTATCATTTCTCTAGATATTAATCATAGCATAGAAAAGGGTTGTTCGGCTCCGACTATTCTCATCATAACATATCAATCAAATTTGTTGCGAAAGAGTGTAAAAATAAAATAAGCCTGTGATTGAGCAAGCAAATCGCAAATTACAGAGCACAGATTGGTTTATAATAAAAGATTGAGTTGAGAAATTAATTTTGATTATGGCTTCAATTAAATTTAGTGCTAAAAAGTTTTCTCTCTTTATTTAATTAAATTTAAGTGCATTTTCTTTAATAGCAATTATTTTTCACTCCAAAGAAAAGCC
Organism: Euzetes globulus; assembly: GCA_034695525.1. Lineage (NCBI taxonomy): Eukaryota > Metazoa > Arthropoda > Arachnida > Sarcoptiformes > Euzetidae > Euzetes > Euzetes globulus. Next base: position 3,255 of record JAQIWP010000072.1, read on the forward strand.
TTTTTCTCTTAGAAATTAGATAAAAAAAAGAGCGGAAAAAAGTGTTCTAGAATTAATTATAAAAATGATAGCAATTCTAATACACATTTGCTTCAAATTCAATAAAATGCTTCTTCAAACTGAACTCAACTGAACTATTTTTTAGTAAAATTGTATTGAATTAAACGACTTATAAGAGTGAATAGAATCTAAATTTCAAATGAGATTAGAAGAAAACGGTAACAAATGTTTATTAATATTAGAGAAAACGTTTTCAAATGTAATTGAATTTAAACTTTTCTTCGGCAAAACTTTTCAATTGAATTTGAAATTTTCGAAATTAAATCAGGAGTTAAGTGAATTGATTACTAAAGAAAATTGTGATTGCTTCTTGATAACAACATGAAAAATGCATGGCTCAGCACAATTGTCAGCACAATTAATATGTATTGCACGACACCGACACTCGATTGAAGGCTATGAAAACATTTGATGAAAGTGTGTAAGAGTATAACCATCATTCAAATATCGTTTGTATTGATTTTATATATAGTTTTTCTCCAATTAATGGACCAAATCTGAGCCGAACGGCTGTAGTTGTTTATTATTCTGAGTGGCCTTAAGGGGTCCGTCACTCAACACACTTCCTGTATTGTATGGAAGACCTGTCCTACGTGTAACTATTAGGACCAGTGATGACCAATAACTTTTGGTGCGATCATTATTACAGCCATCAGGGTTTACATAACCAGAGCGTCGTATATATTGAAATGCATATAATAATAAATAAACGCATAAAATATATTAATAATTTGGACCTAAAATTTTCTTCTTTTTTGTGCCTACACATAATGTTTGCGAGTTATAAAGTAATAGGCTCTAATCTATCAGAATCAATTTAGCCTCGGAATAAATTGAATTCTTGTTTGCTCTAAATTTGAATAAGCAAGAATATACATGATAAAAGGTTCAATAATAGCATACATTCTGATATATGATTAGATAATAAATCATTTGTTTGGTAACCTCTGAAGAGCTCTAATGATAAGACCTTTGGATCAAATTGAATATAATTGGTTCAAATATTAAAAGTTATTTCAGTAGGGATTAGACAATAGCTGACACATCGAAGCACTAGAGATGGATAGATAGGCAGTTAAGCCGACAGTTTTCTAATCCGGGCCATAGCATACCTTCACATGAATAATGATTTTTCGGTGAACACAGACTTCAAAAACAAAAAAATCTAACAAAATATTGTCACATCACAAGTAAACTCATCTTTGCACTCATTTAAGTCTGAATGCGCTTATTTGTGCACGGACAATTGCTAAGTCCATCGAGGATCGCATATAAGTAACAAGCTGTTATTTTCTTATAAATTATATTCTAGGAATTTCTTGAAAGCCTTTAAGAAAACCAGGAATTGTTATGACATGAGATGATATGAGAAGCAAAAGTGGTGTCGTATTGCAGACAATGAAGTTGTGGCTATCATTCGCCGATTGAATGACTTGGCTTTTGTTCGAATTATAGACAGTTTTGGCAAAAGAGACAAAACTGAATATCTGTATAAGAATTAATGAGCAGAAGAACTCATTGCAAACAAAGCAACGGTTCAATTGATTAGATTTAATGCCTCATAAAGTGATAGTTGGGAAGCAATTCTGCGAATGTATCATAAAATGTGCGCTCAATGTGTGCATAGATTGCGATCACAATTATATTTATATGGCTTTTGAAAAATCAGAGATCGGTTGCAAAATGTTAACGAAAGTCAAATTCTTTAAAAATAGAATCTATTTTTTCGTTTACAAACGATTGTAAAGAAAAAAGTATTCTCTTATTTAATGACAGCAAAGTCATGTCGCCTGAGTTCCTTTCACCCATCCCTTAATCACTTTCTCATTGATCCAGTGTTTTGAGCTAAAAATATCTGCGCCGCCAGTAATGGTGAGCCAACACACAAACGAACAGATATTATGTCTTTCAATGTATTACTTGTATTAGTCTTTTAGATGCAATTTGAAGCCTACTATAAGATAATGTCAGACAACTACTATCCCTGACGACCCTGGTCACCAGGCTGGCCTGAGGGGAGGTTCAACTCCTATGACAGCTTAAAATTGTGGCTCAATCTTAATAGGAAGAGACGGTAATCAATAATGAAATGTTGAAAAGTTGTTTTTGTTGTCATATAATTTTTCATCAATCACATGTTTCCTCAATGCATCCATCAAAATATTTAATATAAAAAATATGCTAGAACCTTATGCTATTTTAATCTAGAAAATTCTACTATTCATGAAATTCAATTAAGATTTCTTTGGAAAACTTGGAGAAAGAATAAGGCCTCACCGGATGTCCATTAACTTCTGCCGACCCTTTGACTGTTACCATAATTATGACATAATAAGAGTTGATTTGAGACATAGCAAGGATGGCCAAGATACTTGCTTAAGGTTTGCTGAGAAAGTTTCAAGTAATTGCGGGCAAAAAATTTAATATTTAAGTACTTTTCATATTTAGGTTCCAAATTCTTTAAAATACAAATCTATTTTTGCCACCTTGGCCATCCCTTAAACCCACTTGAAGACGGGTTATTTCAGTTGACATTCAGAGAATAACATTTTGATTCACATATTGTTAGTGTAATATATTTTCAATTCGTGGATATCTTTGATTTATTTTAATAGCAACTGAAAGAATTTGGCAAAAATTTATAACTTCATGAGATATGACTGCATTTCGCTATTTTACTGAATCATTTATGAAATATTTTACTGCTTTTTCCTCAAACTCTTCTTCAGTAAAGGCTTTTTAGTTTTGCAGACAAAATATATCGTAAAAAATGCAAATTCAGAGCAAATGATTGAATCTTATTTTAGAAACGAAAACGAAATACAAAAGAAGAGAACAAATAATAAAATCTGAAACTATTTTATAGAAAGCAAGTCTACAAATCAATCATTTCTTTCAAATAAAAAAGATAGTATGAAAAACATATTTACTTATTTATTAATGCGTTTAAACTCATGTATATTCATAAGCAAATCAAAGGGAATACCGGATTCCTACAGAAAAAACATCTTCAAAGATAATTATTCAAATCGTATGGATATTTGCTTTCACTTTATATGACTCTAAAAACTGCTCCCAATTTTTAATGAGTTTGTTTAAAGTAGTTTTGCTACTAGTGAGCGTGGTCTATTTGCTTTTTAAACAGAATTGATAAATATTAATTGTTAATTTTTTTTGCTAAGTTTAGAAAAGTTGTTGAAACGGAAGACTAACAGACATTTGCAATGAAAAGTCGTGAACACAACTGAGAATAAATTTGATAAAAAAAATCATGTGTTTGTAATAACAGTGCAAACAATAGAGTAACTAATTTCTGATATTTTTTTTTCTTATCTGAAATCCCGCTGTGAAGACAAATGTGTGATACTGTAACCAATTGTCACTAATTTCCATACAAATTGATTATTTTTGCATTCATTTGAACAAAACTAATGGCGCTAATTTTGCCCGATCAGTTTCAAAGACTGCAGTTAAAATGAATAAATCTATTATTTTTAATTACAACGCTTTAGGAATCAAATAAATTGCTTCAATTAGCATTTAGCTCCCGGTCTTATTCATTGCTTTTATTCTTTTTTGTATGTTTTTTTTTAGAAAAATTAAAGTCATTCTCACTGTAAAATAGTCTTTGATTAATTGCAAGAGTAAATTTCAGATTTTTCAAAATTAAGTGTAGAAAATGTTTTTCGTTTTAGAAATTTCTCTTCTTTTTATAAAAGTCAAATCGATTGAAAAAAAATCAATAAATAATTCAAATGGAAATCGAGTGAAAAACAAAATGAAAATAAAGACAGAAAAAAAGTTACAAAACTTATTATTCATCTATTTTATGATAATAATTATGTGAAGAGTTAAACGACTCGGAGTTATAGTGAAGTGCTATTGCAGGGGATTGAGTAACAAATTTTTCAGCTAATAGAAGCGATTCTAGACTTCAATTATTATGTCATTTATGATAACCCAATGCATTAAAATAGCGAATGAATAACTCGTGAATCAAAATATGAATTTATTTAATTATAGACATAATTATGAGTTATTTTCTACGTTCTTAAGCTCTCCGTTCAGCACATAATTAGTCGCATCGCACAGCCATAAGTGCACAGACTGTTCCATTCAATTTTCGACACTTGACGACTCCATCACAACAATCGTTCAAATAATTTCCAATAATTATATGCTTTCGAAACCCATTCAGACAGTAATCAACAAAAATATTGAAAAAATTACAGTCGAACGCCGTTTTTATGGCCTTTTTATTGACAGATGCCATTCTCTCGTTCTGTGGGTCGATAAAAAAATTTCCTGTTGACTCAATTTTCCAAAATCTCAGTGAAAATAACATATTCTTAGGGGATTTGATCAAATTTATGTCAAAATTTGAATCAAAACGAATAAAATGTATTTTGTTTTAAGAATCAAAACCTGGAGCTTATGCTCAAGTATTCAAACCTCGTCTCAAATATTGCAAATATGTGCTATTCTGTGCTAATCTTCTGTTCTCTTCTCTGCTATTCTTTTATTACCATTTTCTTGGAAACAGAATCAAAGAACAGAATTTTGATAAAAAATGATATAAAAATTGTTCAGAAATAGTAATATTTTTATCATTAAATTATTTTATCATTAATTGTGTGCTTTGGAGTCACGATTAGAGGAGAACTATATCCTATTGGATACAGTATGGGAGTCGAAAAGGCAAGAGTTGTGTCTATAAAAACACATTATAGAGAATCGATTTAGAAATTATTAGTTTCTTATTTCATAACATCAAAAGACATTCAATCGAATTGAATATTATTTGCTTCCAGTAATTACTCCATGAGTTTCATATTCGGATAAATAGGAAATTATAGTATACTCTGAATGATTGATCAGAAAAATAATGGTTTATTTCTCTTCTCTATTAATGTTATCTAATGAGCAAAATATGAAACAAAATTAAATCCAAAGAACGTAAGACTTGACCGAAAAATGCCAATAATTTAATGGTTTCGTCGACTTTATTCAGCCAAGAATATCATTAGAACAAAGAGCCGTAAAATATACGAAAGATTGAAACGAAAACACTTTAAATGCAAACATAATTGAAAATAAGGTTTAATACACAAAATTGAGATTTTTTATATCAACTCAACCATTAAATTCTTGTTTTTCTTTATAATTTGAAAAAATATAATTTCTTTTTTCTTTTCTAACAAAGAATATAACAAATTTTAATCTAGTACTATTCCTTTATGTCTTTAAATCCCACACTTTTGACCATAAAAAAGAACAAAATATTGGACAAACCCTTATGTTTGCTGAAGGCCTTGGACTCAGCCCTCATTTGGGTAATAGTCGTTTAAAATTGGTTGAGAGACTATTTATTGCAAATATGAGTCACGAATTCAATGGGTCTTTCAGTCAAATAATTATAATGTTTTGGCAAAAGAAGGCAAGAATTATAAAAAAGAATAATTTGAATCAATTTTTTAATAGAATTGAGGCAACACTTGTCTGGCATTCCTTATCGAAGCCCCAATAATGATATATTTGAGACTTAATGGATGTGCTAGTTGTTATCGTTTAAGGAAACATCGAATGAAGAAAAACTAGTATTTAATCAGACAATAAAGTTGAATATTTTTTTCTATTTATAAGGCTTTCCATAGAAATAGATTTTTCAGAGTTCTGTCCAATAGAATATGAGTGCCAAACACAAAGCCAAATAATTTAGCCATGGTAATTGCATTTAAGGGAAACCATTATTTATAAGTTGAGCAATTCGTTGTTAAACTTGCAATTTTGGCGATTAATTCTTGATTTTATTCAATTAGATGCCGGTTCTATGGAATGCCATTCTTTGTTATTGTTTATGGAATTGAAACTAAATTTATGGACAAAACCTTAAACAAAATATTAGCCAATTAGTTGTTAATCTACTCTTTCAAGTCGTAATCAACATTATTTTTTAATTCAGTGTTTTATTGATTTTAAAATAAATTATTTTCAGCTAAGAATATCTTTGTTAATGTGCTAAAACTTGTTGAACGAATGAAAAAGCCTGGATGCTACTACTTTCCTTTTAAAAGGTTTTAATTTAATTGCTTCCAAACTAAAAAGTCATTAAATTTCTATTTTTAATCTAATATTTTTTGAAACTGAAGTCAAATGTTGTTGTCATTATTGAACAGAATTTTGATATAAACTTAAATGATAGGGTCTTTAATTGAATTCTTATGCATATCGAGAAAATAGATATTTGATTACAGGTTTGGGTATATTTTTTATCGAAGAAATAGATTGAATATAAGGCAGGAATTTATTGAATAAAAAAGGCGAAGAATACTTATTGATTTAGTAATATTTGAGAGCATTCCTCAGATTCAGATTCTGTTCAATTCGACTGATTATTCATAGCTTTTCTCAACAATAAAAGTCTAATATTTTTTTGCTCCAAATCCTATATCAAAGAGAATATTGGATTCAATTGAAAATTGTTGTATAAAACGCCTCATTTATTCGAGACTCGATTTCCGCTTCGAAGAAACTCTTGGCGATCACGTGCTTAATATGTCATTTCTTTCAATCAATATTCACATATATTAACTTTTTGAATTCTATCAAGAGTATTTACCATTAAGATAAAAAGGTACATTAATAAGTAAGTAATACTAAGCAATAATGTTTTTCTTGGCGTAAATTCAGCTTTTCTAATCATGGTCGATAAATCAACTTGATATTTAGTAATAATAATTTCAAAACTTTATTTGCTTTGCAAATATTATCAAGCAAATATTGCCAATTTAATCAGCCAGAAGAGGTTTTGATTTGAATAAGTAGACACTAGAATAATGATTATATTCCTGATACTCTTATCTTTGCTGCCCACTTGGTTAGGCTAACACTGAAATATTATTCTGAGCGCTCGAGTTTGGGTCATGAATTAGCGACAGCGAAAGGGAAGAGTGAAATAACACTCAATCAAACTCAACCATAACATCTGAAACGGTAATTATTTGACTGACGATAGTGTTTTGAGCCCAATATCTGCTCATCTGTTCTTCAGCACTAAGACTATTGTGGCACTGATTTGGACTCATTTGGAAAGACATGAATCAGAATAACTAGTGTTTAGTGAATAACATTTGCTTTATAAGCATTTAATTAAATTTAGACAACATTTGCATCAGACAGACACTAATGGAAATAATGGAACAGATGTGTAACAAATACATGTCGACAATAAATCCCATGTTTTTCACTCACAATTCAATCCTTCCACTACTTTGAGAAGTAATCTATTCAAAGAAAAAGTGGATTTCCCTTAACATTAATCCACTGCCAAATTCTTTTCTTACATTCAATTAGTTTTAATGAAAACCACGAATTCATTAATTATTTTAAGAGAATTTTTCTAATTAAGAGACCAAAAAATTCACGTCTTATACGAAGTTTTGTTACAACAAAAGCCATGACTTGAAGGCAAACATATCTCTGAATTGGTAGTAAAAATATTTAATTTATGCACAAAATTGCATTCAATTCTGTGCTTTTGATATATTGTTTGCCGTGAATTGACTCGAATATAAATCTAGTAACAAATGACTCAAATAAACGGATAATTGATTGAAACATTCAATAGTGAATTTGAATTACCATTGAATACTACAGCGACAGAGAAGCCGGTCCTTTATCAACAATGCAAACAGTGCTTTATGTATGCTTTTGGACTGTTGGACAAAAATATGTCAACAGATTCTAATTTGAAGATAAAAGCCATCCATCGATGGACCGACAGCTTTAGGAGAGTAGCGGCGGATCAATGAAAACATCGGATCAGAAAAAAGGTAATCTGTTGTGAAACCATTGAAGAGTTAGCAATGAATACTATGTTTGACTTCAATCACAAGTGCTCTTATCGTCTCCAATAGCACTGACTTTAATATGAAAACATTGCTTTGCATCACATCTTGTCTTCAAGTTTGGCTCTCAATCAAAACCATTGATATAATAGCAGATAAACAGAGGCGGCCAAAGAGGGCATCCCTTCTCAGGGTTCAAAACAGAAACAATTGCTTATTTTGAAGCAAATTGATTGCCAAGATTATTGTATCAATAATGCCTTACAAAATTTAACCAAAAACAAAATAAACAAACAAAACCTATTAAGAATTAAAGTGAATCATGGTGAAATATTGATTGCAGAAACTCTTACTCGTGGTTAAGGAGCAGACGGTTGTTCGCCTCTGTGCTTATATAATAGAGTCTTACCGTCTCTACATTATAGATGTGGTGAAAGTGTGACTATTTTGCTAAACAAAACGTCTGAGAATCGCATTTAAAATTTAGATGAGACTCAAAAAAGTAGTCAAATGTTGACATAAGAGTAATGCATAGTTTATGCGTACGTGCGATACGTTCCCAATAAGTGTCTTATTTATTCTTGGAGTCTGATTTTTGCGTTAAACATTACTCCGCGAGCACTTCGCTCTCTACTTCTCAAACAACTAATGGACAGCTCTTAATAGTGTCGACACATATGTGACCAACACATTGAAAAGCCATACATTCGGATAGTTGTGAATATTTGGAGCGAAATCTTTTATTAAAGAGCTGTGCTTTAACTTCAAATGCATTTCCGAATCCACTGACACATAAAATGTAATTGAAAAAATGCCGACCCTCATACATACCCTGTACCTGTTCAAACTTTTAGGCCAAACTTTAACAAAACCTAAAAACTCTTTTGTTGAAAAACCCATTTTTGAATCAAAATTTGCTTAAATAAGAGAAATGTTCAGAGAATTTCCTCAAAACTATCCTTAACTGAAGTACGAATTCTTTGAGAAAACCAATGGGTTTTTATTGTTGATTAAAAATCATAGTGGAGTTCATGACATGGTTTGAAATGAGTGAATCCCATATAAGTTTCTATGGTGATGCAAATTATAGTCCAACAAAACAAACAGCAATCCTAGTTCTTGTGCCACTTTGCCATTTCACGGTCGACTGTTCCAATATAGAGGACATACAGCTATACTTCTAATACACACACCGACAAAATCAGCACATAATGTATATATCAAAGCCAGATACGAGTCGACCATGGTCACCACTCTCACTCATTATTATCATTGAATGTTGACTTAAATATACAGATTTTTCAGGCAAAATGACAGTTTCATCAAAAATATTAACTCTTTTAAAGAAATTCTATTAAATTTTTTGAGTAAAAACAGCAAATTTAATCATTTGGTGTTTTTGTATGTGAAATAGTTTTCAGTCTTGGTCACGTTTTATATTAGCTAAACATCTAAATAAGGGCCAGTCGTAAGAAAGAAAGAAAGTAAAGAAAGGGAGGGAGGGAGGGAGGGAGAGGGAGAGGGAGCAATAAGAATATTTTTGGCTCAAAAATACTGATTTGTCGATAAAATGAGTGTAATTTTTATCAATAAAGAAAAGATAGAAACTGGAGATTAGTTTCTCTGCGCTTAAAATTGGCAAACGTTAAGGCATTTGATATTTTAATGCCTTTTGCATTGCAATAAAATTTTTGCCATAACACAAATTCAATACTGAAAACATCAACGGGAAGGCATTCACGTCTTATTCTAAAGCGTTGAATGTTTTGAAGGGATGGTTACCAGGATCATGCATGTGAAATTGAAAAATCTAAATAAAGTTGACTCTGGTCGACTTATCCCATTTTTCATCTGAAAATTTCAAGTATTCAGGCACAAATTCTGTTTTTATAGCCTTTCTTAAGGAATGATTAGTTATTGTAAGTCGGAAATTGGGCAAATGTGAAGACTGGTGCTGGCGATGTCGTGCCCCTCTGGCCATTAATGTTCAGAAATGCATTGAATTGGTGTAAAGTTGGTGAGAGAGCACAATTGAGAGCCACAATTCAAAAGAGAGAGGAAATTGAGTGAATCAATAGGAAAGCAAAACCTGGAGTTAAGTAAGTTTTGCATTCAGGCGACTAAACAGAAGACAGACTAACACTAACTCAGCACAACTCAGCACAAGGTGTGAATTGTATTGCGATTCCATATTTATCTTGTCATTCATTTGGTTCTATAATAGTGTGAACAACACTTTTGACACAACCAACAAATGCTGTGCAATGAAATGCCAATAGAGGCAAAACTGCACTGCACTGCCTGTTCATAATCGATACCGAGCTTCATGTGTAAATGGGTTGCCATTGAATATGTCACTCAGAATAACAATCGGCTAATAATATATAAAAATACTTTTTTTTCTTTCTATTTATTCATTGATTCATTGATTATTCAATGGAATAAAAATAGACTTCTTTTGTCTGGTGTTTGACCGCTCTGTTAACACAATTAATAGCCATTCAAATTCAGTTTTCTATATAATATCAACCAGGGTTAATTGATTTTTTTTTGTTCGGCCACTTCCTAACAGATTGTAAAAGAGTCAGCAGAATTGAGCCAAACTTAATTTGCCCATTGCAAAAAAGCTTGACATTAATACATTGAACTAGATTCTAATGTCGAATAAGCATATTCTGAGCGTTTTCAATGGAACTGACATATCAGTGCTTTTCTATTATATTTGACCTCAACTTTTGTGTGAGATAATCATATTCTGTGCTCAAATATAATGTCAAATATCAATAGTTGTTAAGTCAAGTCATTGGAAGTTTAAAGGGTTCCGAAAAAAATTAATTAGTAATAATTGTTATCATTTGATGACTCATTTCTTTAGTTATGTTTTTATGAACAAAATATTTGATTAAAATTATTTTACATCCAATCAATAAAATGTTTGCATAAAATAACGAAATTCTAAATTTTAATCCAAAAATAATTGGAATCAATAAAAATTATTAATAAGTCTTAAAAGTAGTGAAATTATTCTCTGATTTAATCCTTAATTAATAAGTGAATCAAATATTTTTAGTTTAAATAAACACTTTTTAAAATCTGTTTTCAAAAATCAAAGGAATCGTATGATAATTAAAATGAAACAAATGATTGTTCTGACAAAATTACATCGAAAATGCCCAGACTAATCCTGACGGGGGAGAGGGAAGGCAGGATTTACATCAGAACTCATTCGATTATCTAAATATAATTTGAATTACAAATCAAATTAATGGTTTGTCACAAAAATTGTGTATTGAATACAATTTGAATAATAATTATCCCTTCAATAAATTGCTGATTGCTTTCATTTTGAATTCAAATTCATTTGAAAAGCCATACCTTTTAATTAGTTTAAAATGTCCCCTATGGCCTTTGAAATGCCCATGGAGATCTATTTATGGATCAAAATTCTCCGAAACAATAAACCGATTCATTGAAAAATAATTTGACTCTACCTACTATTTAAATATAATATTTGAATAATTCATTTATCTAAACAATTTGGTAGTTATCTTCAAATATTTGTTGAGAATTCAATATTTTAGGTTAGCTTTGTCATTTATTACAAGTAAATTGGCCCAATTTAAATAGATAGTAGCTAATAACTCAAAAAAGCAAAATGCATTGAGAATATTTTAGGCTTAATAAAAAATTTTAAAAACTTCAAGTTAAGTGCAATGGAATTAATTGTTGATCTTAAAAGTTGCTAGGACCTTTTACATTCGTCTAACTCATTCAGACAGTGCACCAGTTTATCTAATGAAATCACTTAATTTAATTAACATTTTAAAAATTTTATTCCGTTTGGACCATAGTTTTGAGTATTTTTGTCGGCACAGAATGTAAAAATCAATGGGTCGGGGCTGTAGGACAGCTCGAATATTTCAATACAATTCAATACAATTGTTTATCAGATTGTCTGCACATCATTTCAAGTGACGACTTAGAGTTCGTAAAAGATATAATTTTGATGTGGTTTGATATAAAGTGAAGATTTCCGGAACAATCACTGTATGGCCGCCCCTCTAACTGTCATTTTAGAACTTTACTTAGTTTAATAGAATTTTTTCAGAAATTGAGGGGGTGCCAAATTTAGTGCTCTGGTGACATCAGACCTAAACTAGATATATCTTTCCTCTCATATCTAGTCATAACCAAAGAAGGCTAATCAACATTTTTTCAAGGAGGATATTTTGTCAAAAGTGCTAATAAGTGTATAAGGGAGGATAAAATGGCAGACGGAAATAGCGACAGAAACGGCCATTTTCTCCTAAAATTCTTATTTCCGGTGTTCTAAAGCATAAATTAGTTTATTATGCTTTAATTAGGCTATTCTACAAGTTTAAAGGCTAAATTTCTTAAAATAAAAAACGAAATGGCGGTTTTTGGCAGCCATTTGTAAAAATGTCTGATTTTTGACCGACACTACCAAAAAATCCTAAAATTTACACCAAAAATTGCCGGCTCCCTTCACTCGCATATTTTCAGTTTACGAAGAGGGGACGAAATACAACCCCCTATTGGAGATAACCATATTTAGTTGATGCAAGCTAAAATTAAGTCTAATGTTGATGAAAAGCATCGTATGAAATCTGGCAAGCTTTAAAATGTAAGCAATTTTTATCTAAAATCATAATTATAATTAAAATAATTTATTTTGGACTTTACATGTCATTAGTCGCCATAATGTGTAAGATTTGACTCAAAAGATTAATTATTTTTAACTTTTAGTGAATTGTTTGCAACTATTTTTGGTTTTTCATGTTTTATAAAATATTGAATTACAGATACATTTAACGGCAAAAATATTTAATAACTCTCCGGGAAGAAAAAATTTCCTAAACACTTATGAAAAGGCGTTGGAAATTCATTAAAATTCCCTTAACACAAATGGCTTCAAATTATTCACAATATTTGTAAAAATAAAAATAAATTAAATTCTGGCGAAAAATCATAAATCGAAGCCTTTTCTGACACTAATATTGTATATTATATTAAGGGCTGAAATGTGCGAACAAATGGTTGTTAGAAATGAAGTGTTTAACTGAAATACTGGTCCACTCATGAGCCGAAAGGCCAGAGTTTATAAAATTTTTGTTGTGGGAGTTGTGTTTAAACACATCAGTGTTTCCCCAAAAGACATTTATTGAACAAAACACACCATTTCATTACTGGCAATGGTTTCACTGGTTTTCCGTCTGACTGTCATTTCCTAATATGTTTTAAATAAATATTAGAATAATTTAAATATCTTTGAATTGAACTGAAATTTTGTTTTGACACGAAATGAGTGCAGAAATTATGATAATATCTCTATTTATTACTGTACTTACTGTTTTTTTGCCTTGTTCATTAGTCTGGCTATCATTTTGTTCTGATCATTTTATTAGATTTTATTCAATTTCCAAATGGATTCAATCGATTGAATTCATAAATTTTAATCATTTTCCCCATTAGTTTTGATTACATTTCGAGTTATAATCAAATTTTTGACTAAAGAAAAGCAAGAACTAATCGATATTCTTGGCTATGAATACAAGATTGACATCGAAATAGACACCAGAATTGAAATGAAAAAACTAATAAAACACCAAAAGTATTCCCACATTCGAGTCATTAATAAATAAAAGGAAACCAACGCTTTTCTGATTGCAAAACATCTCAGTTTTTGCAGCCATTCCTAATCAGTTTTATATAGACTTCCCTCGAAATTCAATTCCATCTAAAGAATAAAACTTCAGTCCAAACAAAGTCCGGACAAAAGCCTGACTTCTTATACATTGGATTAAATTTATTTACTTTTCTAGTAATACATCCCTTAATCTCAAGCCTCAAACGCAACACTTTCCGAATGGAGGCTTATCTTTGATGAACTGAAACATCAGTTGACACAAGTTTTAATAAAAAAGAATGTTTGAAACTCATCTTTGTAAATCACTAAATAAACTCACTTTATCTTTTAGTTAAAAATACACAGTTTTAGAAATATAACTAAATTATCTATTCAACAACAAAAAATCACTTTCTCTAATGTAGCAAACTGATTTTTAAAAACCATTATCTCCTCAACTTGAAAAAAATCTTGATTTTTTCTAAAATATTCTAAGTTAGCTGTTTTAGGTCTACCCTATGTTAAAAATATCAACTAGTAAGTTTGGTCAATCATTCACTATCTCATATAATTTTCACAACAAAGATAAGTAAAACAAAGATTTATGGCAGATTTACCTCGGGGTTACATGTGAGACTATGAAAGTAACATGTGTATTTACCCTCATCAAAAAGATTCATACCCTTTGAGATTTTAAAATTCTGGTCACGTGACAGATATTGGACAGCAGACATATAACTGAAATATGGCACAGAATTGATTCTCCAAAAAATAAAAAATCGTTTGTATCAGAAATAATTTGAAACCGAAAAACAAATACTTCAGAGATTTGTGTTTCAGAATCAGAAGTTCCTGAATGTCATGAAAAGTCGATTCTGACTTAAATGAAAAATAATTGTTTTTCACTTTAAAAAAGATTTTCTCTGGAAAAAGTGTAGGTATCGGTCAAAAAACAAGAAGAAAGTGTCTGTTCGATCCACTCAAACATATAAACTCCTGAGGGCTGGCAGTAGAGGCTTTGGCGAAGATAATGCACATTAAGTGTGACCACTTCATACACAACAAAAGAGTAATCAAGGAGTTTTTCATGATAACTATCGATTTTCTAGTGTCAAGCTAAGAACAAGGTTACTAAATTCAGGGAACACAACCCTTAATGCGTTTTTATAAAAGTTGACCAAGGACTTTAAATCCTGTAGAAAGCAAGTGAAGTTGGTCATCTTATTGACACATTGGATCTTTAAAACTATTAGAATGAGGAAAAGCGAAATCAAATCTAATTAATGGTAAAATTCTTTACAAAACTTGAAGATTAATATCACTATTGTTTGGAATTTCGATATATTTTCTCTGAATGTTCTCCTCTTTTCTGGTGTCCATTACTGGAAATTCTTTTCACGTTTGGTTAGTCTTCTGACATATCATTCCGTCTGAGCTGACTCTCAGTAGTTTTCAAAATATTTGGCCATAAATTTCCCTCTAAAGTAGACTAAAGTTTCAATTTTCGATTTCTGATATTTTTATTCTAAAAGTAAAGTTTTGTTCCGACGTCTCAAACATTTAGAATAAAAATCACTTCAATTCTATTGTTTCTAAAAATAGTCTTTTGGAGAGGCATGTCGGGGATCAGATGCTGGACATGACTGTCCATTCAAATATAATATGAGTTCAGCCAATTGATGGATACAATTGTGATAGGGAGGGGAATGTCGTCTAATAGCGTAAGTCAGATGTTCACACATTGGAAATGGTGTTTGGATTCCGTTTACTTTCATCGAATTGTGAACAGACTATCGATCCCTTGCATTAGACAAATGCCTTCTAACAACTGATACAGAATTTTGGTAAACCCTCTCTATGTTTACAAATAAAATTAAATTTATGACCAAATGAAGAGTCTGTGCCACTGTTTCGATCCAAATGTTGTATAATATGCTAATTATATGTCAGGCAAGAGGTTTGACATTTGAATAAAACAGTAAAACTTTGCTCTAAATAAACAGATTTGTGTCAGTAGTGTTCTGTGTTTGTTAAGCCATTAATCAAAGAGGTAATCGAGATCAAATAATTTATTGCCGCCATTATAACTTTCTCGATGGTTCTTCATTTCTATCTTTGAGAACGTGACCACAGCTTTATTTATGGCTTGCAATCGACTAATCTATTTGTAGTCTACTCTACGATACACTCCTTTCACTGCAATTACATTCATTGCAATAATTCTGTTATAACTAACTATACTATTAGGTTAGGGTTTGGGCTTTGCAGCTCTTATATCCAGAGGTGACCAAGATCAGCTTCCAACCCGAATATCTAAAGTCAGTATAATTCCAGTTTGCAGACCATTCCAAGTGCAATAAAACATTAATTATTCTGAGTCATTCTGAGTTCTAAGACTACTTTTCCTAGAAAAGAGTGCTTCATAAATTAATCAAGTAATTTCACTTTTCGCATGATAAATCAACATGATTTACAAACAATTCTTTCAACTATTTCCAGCCAATAATTTTGGTTAAAAAATTTGACTAGAGCTTAAGACTGTCAGGAGAGTGTACTCAATGCGAAGCTCTTCCCTTTTCCCTGAAGAACATTTTTGAATCAATGAATATTATTAAACCTAACTTAACTTATTTAGTTTAAATTTTCTGATTATTTCAAACCATTATATAATTTGATAAATAATTTATGCATTTTTTACGAAAGCACTACAAAAATATTTGTTTAATTGAAATGATTTTAATTAAAAGCAGAAATTTATTATTTATTAGTCATTGGACTCAATGTTTATGTTTCGGAATATTTTCATATTTTCAATGCAAATATCAACAGAAAGACTGCAAAAAATACTTTTAGATTAATTGAATTGCAATCAAATTTATTGCATAAAACGTTGAAAAAATGTGCAATAAAATAAAGAAAGGAAATCAAAATAGAGCTATTCCTGTCAGAGATGGCCAAGGGGGAGGAGCACTTAACATGTTCACTATTGACATTAAAACTGCATAAAAAGAAACAATTCATTCGCAAATATCATTTTAATCCATTATTATTGGTTTTGTTTTGGAATTTATCTGAAATTCTGAGTTCTGTGCTCAGGTTATTATCAGACTCTGAATAAATGGTGTACCCCACTTAAATTGAGGGCTGAGGTCATCACTGGTTCCTATAATTCAGTCAATTGTGAAAATAAGTCGAATTGAGTGATAAAATAAGTGATTTTTGAAAAGAGATTCATACAAATTGTTACAATTGAATGAATACTGAACTTTATATTTGCATTAAACTGAAAAAAGCTTTTTAGTTGCCTTACGCTCAACACAGCCAAGGGGTCGACATTGCAATAAGGCTTCTTATGTTAACAATAGCTCTTTCTAACAGAATGCAAATTGAGATTGTTGAAAACATTAGATTTAATATTTGAATCTTATCAACGACAGCAAGACTTCAAACAAAAATTGAGCTTGGCACTCTCTTAGCCTCTCACATAACAATAATCATAATATTTAAGGACTATATTAAAGATTAAATAATAGAAAAATATATTTATATTTATACTAAAAACTGTATTAAAAAGTCCGGATTGAGGTCACGGATAGCAACAAAGAAATCTCTATAAATGTTGACTGAATTCTAGTTATAAAATATTTTCATAGTTTTAGACCACAATCGAAGAAAAATATGTAATGTCAACTGTGCGGCCATTACTATTGGAACAGAGGGCCGTACACTTAAATTATAGTCATTTTGCTTGTTGTTCGTTACATGAAATCCATTTGAAGTCAAGAAACAGTTTTTCGATTCCGCTTTTGAAAAGAAAAAAACGAATCTTTGCTGACGATCGGCGATAGCCTTACGATCAGGTCATTCAGTGTTAGACTCAGCTATAAGTTTAATATGAAATGATTTTCAATCTTTTTCGCAATTTTTGATGAATGCTTTGCACCTCCACTTCAACAGATTTTTTATTACACTTTGGATAAGAAAATGGAATGGGAGAGAGAAAGGAGGGATTGAATGGGTGAGGGAAACATCCATACAATTGTTGATCGGCAGATATTCTGGGCTTTCGATACGTGTATTAAAAAAATAACAATACATTTCTGTTATTGCAATCAATTTTTCGATAATAAATTTGGGATATCATTTGAAAAGAAGATTATTGTTTGAGACCTTATATATAAAATATATGTTTTTATCATCTTTTCTTCAGAAGTGTTGATAAATTGATGGACTAATGGCTCAAATAAATTAATGTCAACCTCTGTATTGAATTGTTTGCAATAAATTTCATATAATATTCTAAAAACATTGCATTTGTTTTAAAGTTTTTGCAAAAAAGGCAATTTCACTCTTTCACAACTACTTTATATTTATCAGCCAGCAGACATTGGAAGAGGCAATGGCCAAAGTGCCCACGCTGCTCCAACACACTGGCTAATTGAGCAAACACCTAGGCCTTGACGGATGATTAATCGTTTGATAGAAAGGCTTCAAATCTGATTCTATTGAATTGATTGCACAGAATACTTGATTAAAGGTCAAAGTTCATCGTTAATCAATTTGTTGCAAGAGCATTTGCCATAAAAGGGATATTCTTTTAGTTTAAAAAACTTTTAGGCTTTTGTTGAGCAATGAATATAAGAGAACTTCGATTGACTTTCTATTTAATAAATTGTGAAACTTATAGAAAAGGCTAAGAAAAATGAGACCAAAAGAATGTGCAAAAGTACTAAAGAAATTCAATTCGAAAATTGAATTTGAATGTAGTCTATGACAATCTGATAATATTGTATACAAGACTATAAGAAAAATATTTTTATATTAATGTTGAAGAAAAGAGGAAGAGAAGAGAAAATCAATTTATTTTTGAACAACAAAATACTGAAAAGAATTTCGAAATAAGACAAATGAAAGGAAATTGAATTACACTTTTAGTTTACTTTTGTTTCAAGTAATTCAATAGAATTTCATTTAACAGTTTAATAATACTTTTCAATTTTTTTCTTTAGAAATATAAGTATAATATTTATTCGATACGTTTGGTGATTAAAAGATATAATAATCGCTTTTTAAAGGAATTATAAACTTCAGACATTTTTCTCTGAACTTATTGAGCAATAAAATGGTTATAAAAAGTGACCCTGGTTTAAAATTCTGTTTAGAATTGAGTAAATGAATGTTTGGCACAGAATATTCTTAAGCTATAGTGGAATGTTTTGATTGAAGTAAAGTTTAATTGATCGGAAAAAAGCAAATAAGGGTTTGGTTTAAGAGTTGATAAGGACTTACGTAATGAATTGTATCGTCGAATAATATTCTCGAGAAAAGTATTTTGAGGAGCAACGAGCCCTCTGCGACCGCCAGGCATCTTAACATGCTAGTTAATATGCTTTCAGACGGTGTCGTAGAGAACACCCGTCAACTGATCCGGTGATCAATAGTTGGAAATGTTGAGAAGAAGACACGACAACCGGAGATGAACCACAGACTCAGACAGAAGATTATTGATTCTTTGAATATTTAGACAATAGATTTGATCGGAGAATTGGAGCCGATGTTTGCCTCGTTTTGGCCAACGATTACAATATTAATTGAGTCAATAGTGGGCCTAAAGAGCACAAGTGATAGCATTGGCTCCGATGTCATGATTGGCAATAAGAGTGACAATAAACAGCAATTGCATAACACAAACACAGGAACGGATGACACGGTTTAAAAGCACATTCAACTGAAGATCAACAACAGAGGACTGCAAGTGTATTAAAACAGTGGATAATATGCATTCATTTGATTGAATTTGCAAAAAGAAAGTTAAGTTTGGCTAATATACTGTCAGTCATTGTACCAACGATTTGTAGTATACCTGCGCTATAATCTTAATATTGATATTATGAGAGAATAACGGCGTTAGAGAAAAAGTATTTTCAAACTAAGTTTGGGTGGTTTTGCCGACGACTACTGCAATCGGTTTGTGTGTCGGCGCAGACACTCTGGTGAAAGTTGTGCCAAAGTGTTGTCTCCCCTAGCAACTAATAAAAATACTCCATTCTATATAAGAATGAGTATATTCTGTGCGCTATTATATGTTATTCTGTGTATTATATTAGTGCGATTCTTACACAATATATTCGTTATTATACTGTACTCTAGTTTGCAGTTTAGACAATATATTGCGGACACAGAAACTCAGTGTCTGGTAATAGCTCTTCAGAGCAAAATTATTCTTTCAATTTTTTACACTACTTTCCCGGCCTTATATTCTGATCAATAGTAGGAAGACCTCAAAAATCTATTTTTATTACATTAAATAGTCATATAATTTCTGCTTAAAACGAACGCTAAATCGAAGACCAAAAGTTTAACTGAAGAAAAGTTCTCTCTTCTCGAGGCTCACGTCTGGCTATAATTTGGCAAATATTTTCTGCTGGATATTCCCAAATGGCTCAATCAATTTTTGGACACTTCTCTCTCAAGATATGATAGGATATGGGCTAACATTCTCTCAATTCATATACTTTTTTCTCTGTTAGGCGTTTGGATCATAACATCATTAATATTCGATAGGAATTTATCGATGTGTGCGTTAATAGCAAACCATGATCTGAACAGTCATATCAGAAAGTCATACCGTTCCGATTCGTCATATCGTTTCCCTAAAAATTATGCCAAATCTATTCAAGCAATTCTAGGAAAAATAGTCTCGTTTTTTCTTGTCGTCGGCTATGCATTAATCTTAATTATTGAATAATAATCACTATTAATAGAATAGTCACTCCTCTGATGAGAAAAAGCGACGAAAAATATCGAAAATTAGGCCTCAAATCCAAAATAGTTTCAATTAGTTTTCGGAAAACATCGACAAAAACTTTTCTCTCAAATAACAAGAATTAGTGACATCTAAAGTGTGACTCAAAACTAAACACAAATTTTCATTCATTCATTGAACAGTTTGAACACATTTTTCTTATGCAAGAATTTTTTGCTCATGTCGTTTATTCCGAGCACTGTTTGAAAAATAGACAAAACAAAAGAAAACCATTAAGAGGTACTTAATTTGTAAAGAAGTTTGAAATTCATCGGAATTTCGTCTGCAATGAAACAAAATAACTCAATTAAAGTTTGTTTTATTTGTATTTTTCATACTTTTGAATCTAAAGGTTTTTAGAATAAACCTTTTTTGGATTTTTCTCTCCTGACTTAATTGATGAGTTGCCAAGATTATTCAATTTTATTTACATTACAAGCAATTCTCTGGGAATACTGCTGGATGGTTTGAATGGAAATTATCGGTGAATGGGAACTAACTGAACAGACTTTCCCATTATTTGGAGTCAAAATCAATACATTTTATGATTAATAGACCGAACACTGAGTTTCCGAACTGTCAGTTGGATTCGCAAAGAAAAAAGTTTGTGATCTTTCCGATGACTTTTATTTATATTTTTCAATCTATTCATATTTTATGACTCAGAGATGAGCAGAGGGCGGCACAAAACAAAATGCTACTTAATCTTATCCATTGAATTATTTAAAAAAGAGATTTCCAAAATATTTTTTGTAACTTTTTTCCAAATAAATGAATTGTCTTTAAATATAAATTTAATTTAAATATTTTTGGTTCAAATTTCATGAATAATGAAAAAATAGGCGGAATAAGACATTAGAACAATTTTTTATGAGTCGATGAACTACTTTTATTCTACCTAGGCCTTGAATAAAAGTATAACACAGTATTAATCTTAATTTCCTGTAAACAGTCTTGGCTGTTTCTCCAATGATAGACTGTTGAGCTGAAAACTTGAAATTTATTCGCAAAGGGATTGGCTTTGAATAAAAATTTTAATGAATTGCCAGACATTCCTCAAAATGGTTTAACTATTTGTATGTAAACAGACATAAAATCGATTCATTTATTGGCATTCATTGCCTGAGAAAAAAGATTTTTCATTAAATGTGCCGAAAAAAGACCCCTAACAAAATGTTTATTAGGGTTTCAATTTTTCCCATTAATGAAAAATGAATAAAAATACATTAATCACTTAGATATGATTCGGAAATTTTAATTGAAAAAAGGTTATTTATTCCTGCAATTAGACTCAGATATGAATTAATCTGAAGAAGAAGTTATTTCTCAATCGAAGACAAGTTATTTATTTGTGGAGTTGTTTCAGATAAGTCTAAAATCGATGAATGAAAACATTATTTCAATATTAAAGTCATTCGAAATGATATACTTTTTGATTAGTTTTCATCATTTTTTTCTTTTTATATCATAAAAAGTGTTCTTAGACTTAAAAAATCATTTGGAAATATCTTATTTTTATCTTTCATTTTGACTTTAATTTTGATAAATAGTGTCAAAAATCAAAAACTGTTTCTACTTTTCTTGAAAATGAAAATAAAATATAATTAAAACTAATATTTTTTTAATATTATATATAAATTTTCCGAATAAATGAATGAATAAATCGATTCATTGATCAAATGATTAACCATTAATTAAAAGATTCAGATAAGACTTGTGCCTTAATTCTGACCAGTCGTTCAGAAATTAATTTCTTTTAATTAAATTAATTTAATTTGAACTGGCAATTTATATTTGATTTCAATTAATATGATTTTATGATTCGATGGGATCATTGATTGGATAACTTTGTGAACTCTTTTTAAGGTCTTCTTTAATTACAGGTCTCAAAGTGTGCTAACTCATCTACACAGAGCTATAGTTGACATTGGAGTGTAGGTGCTCTACAATTCCTTAAGTTTTAACGAAAAAACTAGCATTAATTGTCTGAAAATTCAGAGGAGCGGAACAAAAGCTTCAAAGTATTTATTATAAATGAAAACTTTTTTAATATTCAATTTAATATGAATTTAATTAGATTACAGTGCAATAGTCTGAGCGATAGGCTGTGCATTGTGTGCGCTATTTTGACACACACAGATACACACACACAGCCAACTTATATGGTCAAGGGTATGCGCGCATCTGACCGGCGCACCCGCACCGGAATCACCTGAGATTAGGTCTGAACTACAATCGCAAATCTACTGACGAATTGTAAGGCATTTATAAACATATCTATATATATGTGTTAATTTCATGTAACAATTTCTGCACAAACCTGTCCAACCACTCCGTACGTTCGGCTCTCGACTCCGGGCGTTCAGTTGTGTGTCGGCTCTCAGTTTAAAATAGCAAACGCTTTGATAATAGATGTCAGGAATCAGAAACTTCTTTAGTGTAAAGTTTTTGGAAGTTTTTCACTCGCTTTTCACTATTCAGTCAAACGACTCAATGAATTGCGAATCGACTCAACTGTAGTATCGCTCAAAATCTCAAAAACTTTTCAGACTTCAAATTAAAGTTTATTTTTTGAAACATTGCTTTTCGTTAAATAGTTTTATTAGAATGTGATCGAAAAGTTTGCCTTAAAATTAAAGTTCGATATTTTCGACAAAAGTTTCATCAGAAGAATGCTTTTAATAAAGTTTTTACCCCTTATTTCCTAATATTCAAACTGTGCTCAAAAAACTTCATATCTGTTTCGACTCATAATGGATTTGATTAGACGTGCGATTAAGGACCAACTTTTCAATCAAAGGTAATTCAATTTTGACAGCCTTCAGAATTTTTCCATCTTGTTCTTTTTAATTAAATAACTTTATGCTTGCTTGTTTTATCAATGTTTATCGATCAGTTAGATCTCTGATCTAATGTCAAAATCAGATCCGAAATCAGATAAATGTTTAAAATATTAAAAGAATTTCTTATTAATAGCTTCTGATTATTACCATTGACTTCAATCAGTGGACAATATTTATGTTTCGGAAATAATTAAATTTTTTTTTGGCAATAAAATAATAAAAGACAACATAAAAGTTTTGCGAGAGATGTGCACGAATTAATTGAGTCGAAGAATATCATAATAAATTCACTTAAATATAAGGAACTGGCGATGATTTTTATCAAAGCCCGAAATGCATATAATTTTCCCAATCTTTTGTCATTTGAAGAAAAACATGAATTTCTCTCCTATTCTTTCTTTTGCGTGAATAATAAAAAGCCATTTAATGACATTTATTCAGTTGCTCTGCATTTTAATGACAAAGACTTAAATACTAGTATTAAATGTTTTATGTTTTTTGGTTTTCTAACAGACTTTTCGTGATTTTTTCGCAATGCTTTACGATAGACTACTTATGAAGTTCACAATAGTATTGTCTGAGAACAAGTAGCCAAGGGCACAAGCCATAATTCACCATGAATATGTTGAAATTACTATTATTTATCGTTTCTCTTTCGCAAAATTAGTCTTTTATTTAAAAGAAATCTTTTTAAGAGTTAAGAATTGGTTTCAATAAATAAAATAGCGATAATTGAAAGAAAAGTTATTCAATTAGTTTAGGAAAGTATCTGATGTTTGTTTGACTTAAATTCTATGCAGACTTCAGTACCCCTTAATTATTGATTAAAGTTTCGGAATGAGAATTTGTAGCTTTTTATTTGCAATGAATTACCCTGTTGGTTACTTGTGAGTGCACAGCCCCACCGTATAGTATTGCACAGAGTTTTGTAAGGCATATATTTTTGATCAGTTGAATGATTTTTCATTTTTGCCAAACCATAGAATCGGATGCTGTTTACAAGTGATTCTAATAACATGGCTATTATGGCGACCCATTCACTGTAACAGCAATAGACTCAATGAAGGAAATCGTAGGACAAAGAGCTCTGAACAACGGCTTAATCAAAATGGTTTTGACCCTTTGCACAGAACCTATCCGGCATACAATCGCTCAGAGAGTGCCCTATACGTAGACCCATACAATCTGAATTACAATTATCTGCTGTCAGTGCTCCAGAACGAGGAACGCCAGGCCATACTTAATAATGTGATCCATCACAAGTCAGCGCCAGCACATGCTTTTGATGGAGAAGTTCATGAAAATGTTGATTCATTGTCCGACTCAGTGCCCGAAAATGGCATTGATTTGAGCGCCGAAGACAGGAGTAACCTCCAGGACACTAATAAACTGTTTTCGTCGTCTTTGAATGTGATTGACGTGTCCCCACAGGACACACAACTGGCCCACAGTGTTCTCATAGTACACAAACCGAAGCCAAACAAAACTACTCTTAAGCCAACTCTTGGGCCACAATTACTATATCCGCAGACTATTACCGGAATCGGCGCTAAGAGTCCAGTGTTAGTGACAGCCATGAAAACGCCCACCACTACGACCACTACCACCGAAAGCTATCCGACTCCAGTGCGGAGTAATCACAGACCAATGTTTCTGAGACCATTTCCAGGCAAAATCAGAACATCGACAACACCTCCGACCACTGTATCGATTAAATCCACGTCTTCTTCCACTACTATATTGTCTTCTGCGGCCACAAACACAGTCCCACAGACAGTCTCACATAAAGTTCCACAGACAGTCTCACATACAGTTCCACAGACAGTCTCACATACAGTTCCACAGACAGTCTCACATACAGTTCCACAGACAGTGAAAACAACTCCGACCACAACTGAAGAATTAGATGATCTGCCGGTAGTTATCAGCAGTAACCACAAATATAAACAGTCGTTCCCAATGTTTACACGACAAAAGCTGACGAGCACTGAATATGCTTTGGTATTTACAACACCCAACTCTGTCACAGATTCAGACAAAACTATATTCACAGAAGTGCCCACTTTGTCGACCATTACCTCCACTCCAACCTATACTTTTCGACCGCCATATATGACAACATTAAGTCATAAGAGACCGATGTCACCGATGAAGATAATGACAGTGAATTCCAATAGAATCAGACAACCGGAAGAGATATACTCTGAGGGCATCACTGTTTTGGATCCGCCGTTTAGTAGCGGACATCCCCATAAATTGCCACCAAATACAACAATACTGCATAAGAATCTGATTGTGCCCATGAAACCAGACAGACCTAAACCAGTCTACCCAATGACCAGCACAACTCAGTTCCCAGTGTACCCCATTGTGGCCGGAATAACCAAGTGGCACACATCGCCCACCACTCCATGGGCTGTCCCTATTGTAACGACTACTTCCCCTGAACATATGATGACCAGTACTATCAACGCGGACACAACTATATCAGAAGTTCCAGTAACTGCTGAATCGGTTAAAAGACCAGTGGTAGTAACAGGACATCCACTAATATCAACCCAAACCCAAGCAACGGCGGCCACACAGACATCACATTTTGTAACAGTGACTCCTGTTAAAACGACATCACATGCGCCCTCTGCCAGCACCTTCTTAGTCACCCATTCATCGCCCCGGCCCTCAACATCAACGCAAGGTTATGTGAATGCAATTTGGGCGCCGCCGATGCCCGTCGCTCGTCCCGTGCAAGCGGTTCAAAGTTCGCCTTCAACTGGTAGTTGGTTTTCACCAATTTCTAACATATTTTCATATGATCCTGCTGCTAGTTCTATGTTTAGTTTCATGGGCGTTATGAGAACAGTAGCTTTCACATTTTTAGTATTCTTTCTGCCGCCCTTTACTCTGGCCGCAGCTCTAATGCAGGCCATGTCTTATGGTTAGCTTTAACCAGACTGGAGTGTAGGTTAGGGCTAAACCAATTAAAAGCGATTCATAAGCAAATTATTCCCTAAATTAGGCTAAACTCAGTTATTATCAGAGATGGTCAGCACTGATGTTTACACAAACAGTGAATACATTAACTGGGAATTCACTACAGACCTATTTTTCACGACCGCCAATCTCTCAATGGGTTTCCCACTAAAAAGTATTGTCAGTATTTGCTCTTAACATTTGATAGAAAAGACAAGAATTTTTCAAAAAACGATTTTAAATTGTTTCCCATTTCGAGTCAAAAATTGCCAAATTGTTTACTCTGAGCGAAAAAGTTATCCACCGAAAAATTAACCATTAAAAGTTGCTCTCTTCAACAAAACAAAAAAAAGTTAATGGAAAAACGTTGGGGCTAATCATATTTTGCGAGCACAAGCATTTGGCCCCTCTGGCCATCTCTGGTTATATGCGACAAAGAACTGAAGCGCCAAAACTCAACATAATTAGGATTTAATTTCAGTGATATTTTCAAATATAGTATTCTATTAAAGAGTGTTTTGCATTATTTTGTTAACTAATGCTTATCGTTATGACATTTTTCAGAGTATATAAAGAGTGATATATTCAATGTTGAATCAGTACAACAATAAAACGTTAATATTTTTATTTAAATCTATTTATTTATAATTAAATCATCGAAACAAACCGTTTCGAAATACATTTTACTTTCGGGGGTTTCTTAAAATAATTAATGAAGTGCTCATTGTTTTCATGTTTTTGCCTTAAATTATATTTTCTGTAATAAATACTCAATTTTTTCAACAGCAATTTTTTGCCTCGGATACATTAGATAAGGATGAGTTATGGTCTCGTTTATTTCATTTAAATTATTGTAAAAGTAATTTATTAATCATTAAATACATTTATTACAATTTCCTCGCTGATTATGATTTTTTCTCTTTCCAATCTACTAATTGATTTGTTTTTCTTCTTGCTGATCGAGTTCAATTTTTTTGCTCTTCTGTGAACTCGTATTATATTATTGTAAAGTGAAAAGGTTGTCAAAGAGCTAGTTTAATTAGGTTGTGTCGTTCGACACTTTAATTGACTTTAATAACGAGAATATTTTGAGTTTCAGTTTTTGTTTCATTCCTATGAATATACTTATAGTTTAGAAAAGCAATTATTTATATTTTGAAATATGGTTTTAGATTCAAGTATTAGTCAATTACTAAAAGTGTTAAGTATTTTGAATCGATTGTCAAAAGAAAGCCAATTATTATGACTACAAAAGATAGTCAATAGCGAAGGCAAACGGTGTGACTCTTGCAGAGAGCAAAAAGCGAACATAAGTTTATTAGATGATAGTCCTGTTGAACAGCGAACCCGATTGTGCTGTGCTGTGCTGCCAGAGCAGTCCTATCCAATGCGTGCATAATTCGATAACAGATTCATAAGTGCGTGAAGTGAAAAACCTTAACCTTTTCTTCTTAAAGAAGAAGCCACTCATAAGAGTTATGAGTTTGGAGTTTCTTCTCTTCGGCAACTGTTACCTGAATTTTTGGCTGTGCATAACACACACCACACATACATATGATATTTCAAGTACACAAATCAATTTTGCATATATACACTCTTTTGTGGCCTTTCTTCCGCGTTTTCATTATAAGCGATAATACATTAAAGCATTACATGTGATACACATTTGCCTCAATAGTATTGCCATTTAACTGCTTATTGTTTTCGCCCATCTCTTCACTCAAACTAAGCTTTTGTCTGAAGACATAATAATGATCACAAACTTATTATTAATTCGGACCAAAAGCTATAAAATACTGCCTACCGTTCTATGCAATTGTGTTCAATGATGACCAATGGGTTGGTGTTTGGCCGCAAGTTTTGTACGCTTTCCTATATAATTGAATAACAAGCATATAATGCTGAGAAAATAGAGCCTGATCATTCCATATTTAAATGCATTACTTAGTAATTTTAAAATCTTATTCATATATTTGGCTGTAAATCTGGGGATGTAAGATTAGCCCCTGACACGACTCGTGATTATATTTTAATATTCATATAATTCCGATAATTATTCATATTTGAGCGCTTTTTCCTTTGAGAACAGAACGGAATAATTTCTGTCCAGAATTTTTGTGGAAAAATATTTTCGTCTCAATTGTTATGATTAACATAATTATGATAAGAATAACAGACCCTTTTGGTCACACACTTAGAGGTTATTATGGACTTAATCTTGTCAGCAGTTCTGTCAAAGACTGGCAATCATTGTCTGGTGTTTTATCATCAAAAGTCCGGATTTTGTTTTTGGAAAATTTCTTTTCTCTGCGGAAAAGACAAAAAATATATTTTAAGATTTCTTATCGAAAAAGTAGAAAAAAATAAAATTAAAAAAAAAGACACGAATTGAATTCAAAAGCAATTATGTTGTCTAAGACTAAGTGCATGTAAAGAGAAAATACCACAACAGCTAAGGAATGACAGGAAAAAAATAATAATTTATATTAGAAAAAAATTAGAGATTTCCCAGTGTTTTGTTGTGACTTATCTGACGCTTCGATTGATTCCTCGTTGAAAATATTGGCCAATAATCAAGATTTTTGTTCGACAAACACCACAAGTGCTGCAAAAATTTTCAATCAGTTGATGAACTAATTCGTCGCTCAACTGAAATAATTGATTCCAAAAATAGACCAATTGATTTGAAACTATAAAATTTTAAGCCATTAACATTATGTATTGCATTCCGACCAACTCCTCAATCGTTTGTCATTTGTTTCCCTTCAACCTATTCTTTTGCCCTTATCTTCAAAATCTTCGACATGACATTCAATTTCAAGACTTACAAAATATTTTATACAATTACAATTTGTATAAGTTAACAAGTTATTCATGAACATTATTATAAATTTTCCTTTCATGAAATGAAGTACCAAGGACAGTTTTCAAATTCACTCTAAAATATCAGATTTTATAATGAAGATAGAAAATCATTTGCTTTGAACTTTTTGTTCTTTTAAAGTCCATAAAAACATAGCTTTTATTGATTTTATGTAAAGTTTGAGTTATATTTTAGAGATTCAAATGAAAGGTCGTGGGAAGGGATGGAAATCAGTTCGAACCAGGAGAGAGGGAGGGAGAGAGGAAGAGAGGGAATAAGAAATTTATCGCCAATTCATAGCCGACTCTTAGACTAAGCACTGAATGGCATCGATTTGTCACTAAATCATATGACTGACAAAAAATACATGATTTATATGCTATACTTTACATAGGAATTCATGCGAATTTTATTTAAACTTTATTATCCAGCAGAAAAACATAGATTATTCGATGCTTTTCTATAATTATTTTCTCAAACAAAACAGCAATTTTGGCCAAAAAATTCCAGTTTTGTTCCCTTTAATTACTGACAAGTTTTGCACATTCTGTAAAAAACAAACGCTTGTTATCAACAAAATTGCAGATAATGTCGAAAAATAAATTCGACTTTTTCTTCATTTTGTTCGGCAAAAAATGTTTGATTGATTGATAGCATGATTAGAGAATATTCCTTAAAATGTCATGTTTTGAGATGAGGTACTCTTCTGTAACCATTGTTTTTGAGATCAAATTATTTCGATACAGACTATGATTTTGTAAAGTATTTTAAGACAAAAAAAAGTGATTTTTAAAATTTTGAAATTTGAATTTACAAGTTTATAAATATAAATCTATGAAATAGAGAACTGGTGCTCAGTTATTTAATATATAAAATATATGATAGGTAATAAAACCATAAAGAGAGACAAAATTAAAGTTGGAGATAATTAATAAATTGTGATTAATAGAAATAAATCAACTAGATGATAATACAGTGCTTTTGATTTTGCTCCCTCACTTGAAATGCGGCTCTGGATGCCATTTCATACACTTGGAGTACACCTTCCTTTGTTTTGGCAGAAACCTCCAAATAACAGACGGCATTGATCTTTTTGGCTATGAAGTGACCTTGGTCAGATGTGACTAGCTTCTTTCCAATTGCAGCCAACTCTTGGATAGTGTTATCATTTTTTAAATCCTTTTTATTTCCGACTAATATAATGGGAACATTGGAACAGAAATGTTTGACTTCTGGCACCCATTTCACTGTTATATTACGCAAACTTTGCTGAGAGTCGATACTAAAGCACATGAGAATGACATCCGCTCCCAGATATAAGAGTGAACGAAATTTGTCACAATCTTGATGTTGGGGAGTATCCCATAGTTGCAATTCGGCCTGTGTTCTAGCTTTCACGTGTTCAGACACATATTTGACAGGAACAGGCAAAATAGATACCTCTGGGAATGGCTCTTTGTCGAAGATATTAAGAAGACATGTCTTACCGGAGCCGCCATCGCCAACAATTACCAATTTTCTGCGCATTGATGCCATAAACTTTCATCAAGTAAAATGAAAATTTAATAATAAGCAAGTAAAAAATAAATATAAGAGGAAATGTTGAAATAAAAATTTAATAGAATTAAAGTTTTCAAAATAAATTAAAAACAAAGAAATTTCACCGCAAAAAGTCTTGGAAAAGAGCCACAAACTTCGAATCAATCAATTTATCAGATTTAATTATTAATGAACCAGTATGAACTTGTCAATGGTCTGGTAGAGCATTTGTATAAAATGGTGTGTTTTGCACAATTTGCAAACTATTAATAGACTGTTAGAAACGAATGACTAATGATTATAGTAATGAAAGTCTTATAATTTAGACTTTAAATGTCACGTACAACTTATGAAACAGCTAACTTGCTCTTTTGATTTATTGTTTTTTTTTGTATTTTATTTGAAATGATCAAAACTTTAATTTATTCTAACATGAAAATAAATTGGTTCAACTTCAACAAAAAAAAACTAATCAAGATTAATGCTGCCCTTGGTGAATTGAAAGAATTCTAACAAAATTTAAAAATATTATACTAGATATGATTGATTCGAATCTAATTCAATCTGAATTTTTCACTTCAAATGTTTGTCAATTGAAAACATATATCATCGGAAGAATGGACTCATAAGTATTCCGGAGGAAAAATGACAATTTTTCTAAAAATTCTATAACTCCTATAATCCTATATCTTGGAGATAATAAATCATCAATATTAATGAAAACTGAAGTACTATTGAATAGAATTCGTTTTATTTTATTTTTTATCGAATTTTATTTCGCCAAAAATGGATAAATAAATAAATAAAATGAAAAATTTATATATAAATGTAAAGAAGAGATTGAATCGAAGCAAAAACTTTGCGGTTTTTATTAGAGGAACAGATGAATGAATGAATATTACAGAACATGAATGGCATATAAATCAACTGAAAACTTGATTTTTATTATATTTCAATAATAATATCGGTGTAATTCTATGCAAATTCTCGAGTATTATCTTTTTGAAACCTTAAAGTCACTCCCACAGAAATACGTTCTTGCAATTTGCTAAACCATTAAAAAGTTTTTTCTCGTTAAATTATTTTCAACAATTCTTTTAGTGATAAGTAATCTTTACTCCAATTTTGCGTTAATTAAGTCTAATGAAGAAGAAATGATTAGTTCTGCTGAGGAAGACTTCTGTACCATATCCTAAGATATTAAGATTTATTCAGAAGAATGAGCTTTAATAACAATATTTTTGGGGAAATGTTTTAATTAATTGAATTTTATAAGTGATTGTTAAGCATTAAGTCAATTAACGCTCACTTATTAGTTAAAAAAACAAAAGCAAGACTCGAACCGACACCAAAAATACATTAATTTAAAATCAGATAAAAATCTCGTGTTTTCCTGTGTTATAGAAAAACAAAATTCAATGAAAAATTTTATTACATATTTGTTGCGATTGTATTAAGCATTTGAACAAATCTGGTGCTGAACATACATTCCGGGACTTGCAATGAGTTTTTAAATTTATGAACGAAAGATATAACTAAAGCAACAAGCAATAAAATAAGTGATTGCCAATCAGTGGTTGTGCAAGTTATTTGAGCCGAACACTTGCAGTCGAGGCACTGATAGGATTGAACACTATTGCACAAACTATTAGGGTATGGATGACCAAGCTTCTCAACTTAGCGGGGTCAAAGAGTTGTGTTCCATCTCATTTTATACCAAATTGAATGGTTAAAAGAATGTCTTTTCGTGATTTTTTGACAATTTTCAACTGATTCTGGTTTCGATAAACTTCAAAGAAAGGGGATTTTGGTGGACCTACTCCTTGACAATGGAAGTTGTAAGCGGTAGCCAAACCCTAAAATCCTATAAATCAATCATTTTGTTTGAGTCAAATATAAACAGCTATCAAACGCTAAATTAAATAATTTGTTTTTCAAGTCCCGAATCTGAAACAACAAAATAAGATTTCAATCCTTATTATAAATTCGGTTCACATTCTAAACAAATTTTTATTCTGTGCTCTGACTCTGCAGAACCGCACAGATAACAACTAATAGCAAAAAATATCTAAGATTAAAGAACAAAATAAAATTATAAATAACAACAATAATGGAAATGCGAATATAATAGAATAGTTTAAATAAAGTGATGTATTTTTTCCCCGACTATAGTCGAGGATAGTCTTATAAACTGAATCACAACTGAATGGGGAAAAACTGGAAACGATATAATTTCAATGTTATCATTGTCTCGATTGCGAAAACCATAGCTTCGGGCGATAACAGCCTTTAATGCAATGAAATAAAGTATTATTTTTTGTGTTATTTCCAGGGAATGCTATGAAAAGTATACTTAGGATTACATAAAAACCAGGTTTCGGTTCTTTCAGTGTTATTCAAATTGTATCGGAATTCCAAGATTCGATTTGTTTGGATTTGAAGTGAAGAAAAAGATATTATTCGCGTTTTTTATGCTTCAAATTATATTTCAAACGATGTCTTATTTTTATATATAAAAATTTGCCTCAAATTTTCTTCAACAGAAAACTCAATGGTTTGTTTCGATTTATTTTATGAACGACTGGTTCCTTTAACTTTTTTTCACTAAAAAAGGTCAGCCCTATTACTATTGCCAAAGAAATAATAAGCAAACAAAACAGATTTCTTTATATCAGTTCTTTATTTATTATTTTTTTCAACAAATCCTTTTTCTGATACTTATATGAAAAACAAATTTTTCCTAAACTTTTGACTTAAAGTTAAAGTTATTTTCTAGAAAAATAGACTCATTTTTTTCGGAAAAATCTATAAAATGCTACAAAAGAATATTATATTCAAAACATTGGTTGGACTCAATTGACGAAATTGGGTCGTTTCGAGGAAATTTACCATAGATTCTAGTTGATTGATAAACAAACATGGTACAGTATAGCGCTTTTAAAGCTATAAAATCGATTCTTGGCATCATCTAAAGAATAATAAATATTTTTATTTATAGACTTAATGTACATTAAAAATCATTTGTTGTGAATCGACCTATAAATAGCAGACTGGCATAAAAGCATGTAATCAATAATATCAAACAAGGTGTCCAAAAGCATTTGTGCTCCATCAGACACTTCAACTTTCCAATTTCAACTGGTAGAATCCAATTTTAAAATGTAAAAATGTTAACAATTTTACACCATATCCTCTAAAATATATCATAAAAACTTTTAGATGTACAAGACCTTGCACATCCATGCTATAATAATGTCTCAAGATCAGACAATATTGCAATATATTTAATCGACTGTTTTTTGGCTCTAATTGAATTTGATATAAGAAAATGAATTAAACATGAATAGTTAACGATCTTGCACATCAAAGTTAAAAAAAAGTGGAGAATTATTCAAATTTTGTCACGAAAAAGTGGGCGATGAAAAAAAGAAGATCCCAACAAAATTGCGAATAAAAAGCTGATTAGTATTCATGGAAATATGTGTAAAAACAATTTTTTCAGTAAATGTTTTTTTAGTCATCAAAACTATATTTTTTGCAAAATGAAGACTAAGAAAAACCACAACAAAAAAGAGTCTTAACTACACATAAATAGTTCGTGAGTTCAAGAACTCAAATAAAAATCAATTATAACGAATGAATTCCTGTAACAAAGAAAAACAATATACTCTCCGATGGTTATAAACATTTATTAATTCTGACTTACATTTAGAGCCAGTTCTTAAGTTCTGGGCTCTCATTCGGTATTGTCTTTAACCTAAGATCTGGTTTACACATAATTTTTGTTCGGCAAAAAAGTTCTCTACTCATTTTAATAGTGAAATTCTATTCCTGTGCGATATTGTAATGCCGTTTCGGATGAGATTTTGAGAACTACTCACAATTCATATTTTAGGCACTTTTATTGGAGCAAAGGTTAGGTTTACATTCAATACATAAGAATATCACATAAGAAGTGAGTAATCATAACTGAAAGATATATTATATAACTTATTAAAATTGGAGGAATGGTCTACATAGGCCACCTACTCCCCACCACCTCACTGATATATACCTGAGCCTCTTAGGGGCAAGTATTCTTAATATTTTTAATATTTTTCTTACTGCGGCTTCGCCGCAACCATTACATTACCCCCTCTTTAGGTTAGAAAGTCTCTTTTCTTAATTTTTAAAGTTAAAATATAAAACAGGTTAAGTGTATTCGGAACGTGAAGTAGTTACATGGTTTTTATTTTAATTTAATGATTAAAGTATCTGAGTGTTGGACGTGATTTATGGATGCTTACGGAAATAGTGAGCACGTTTTCCGGTCTGCACTAGTGTTTGTTTACAATTGTTTGACAAGTGTATTGTTATTATTGAGTTAATTTTTTAAATTCAGCAGTTAACTAAAGGTTTAATAATGCAATTCAGCAAACAATCAAGGATTTTGTAAGTATACTTGTTTATAAAAGATAAAATTAACTGTTTAAACTTAATTTATTTCAGGATTTCGGAAGCTTTGGCTGGAAGGGACGTAACCATTTACCAGAAGGAAGACTGGGGTACATATCGCCAATTCGTAGACGCTCAAGATGGTTATATCGAATTGGATGGCAAAGAAGTCTACGTTTATGGCCATAAAATCGATGGTAATTATGGGTTTGTTGATCTGTTGCCAACGGAAATGACATCAGAATCGGGTGAAGAGGAGCGCGTTATCGTCGAAGAGGAAGCTTTTCGCATTATGTTCGAATTGGGAGAAGAGCTATCGGACTCTGAAGTCGAGGACAACGCACAGGATATGGAAGTCGAAGAAGGCGACTGGAGAAAAGAAGACTTCGCCGAGAAGTTACCAAAGAGAGAATGGGAGGATTGGTTTTTCTTGAAGGACTTCGAATCAGAGCAATTCAGTGATGGCAATGTTCCGAACAAGAAGACTTGGAGAGCTATTCGGTATCTGGATTTGAATAGGACAGTACGATGTCCAGGACCATTTATCGAATCGGATGGAACCAAGACATGGGCAATTGATCGAGTGGTAGACAGGGTCTGGGCAAGATATCCAGAGAAGACGGGTAAGTTTACCGAATTGTATGCTGTCCACTGGATTGGTTGGTCGAGATCATCATACGTGACATTAGAACCGCGCGACAATATTGACGAAGATGCGATCGAAGACTACTTTGATTGGCTGAACAACCGAAAGGGTGGTTCAAGAGGGACATCTCGACATTGGA
Source organism: Euzetes globulus (assembly GCA_034695525.1). NCBI lineage: Eukaryota > Metazoa > Arthropoda > Arachnida > Sarcoptiformes > Euzetidae > Euzetes > Euzetes globulus. The sequence continues at coordinate 39,048 of JAQIWP010000072.1, forward strand.
ATGGTCGCCGAGGTCGAATAGGTGAGTTGATATCAAAGAAGTCATCACCAGAAGTTGAGGAGATACCACCATTAGAAGAGTTGTTCAAGGAGACGGCATCTAGACAGGACATCAGCTTCAGTTTGAATCGTGGTTTTGTGCACACTAGTCGGGCAGTGGTCGTTCAGGTGGAACTGGACTTTTGGCGGAAAGCACTGACTTTGCTCAATGAAGTGGCACTTCCAGGTTTTTCGGTGTCCACTAAGATCATTGGGCGGCCATGGCGTCAACACACTTCCAATGCGCTGAAGAGGAAGGAAAATAGGGGTCTCAATAGGATATTGATATCATCAGAGTCTTCGGCAGTAAAACACATCAGGGATCTTTTGGGACGCACTCCTGCAGATGATAATGGAAAGAGTATTGTGGTGATTCCGGTCGTGTTCAACGGTGGAAGAGATGTTAAAGCATTCGAAGACCTGGACTACGATCTCCATGCCGTACTTTTTGTGGTAGAGTTGTCTTCAGATGTCCGGACATGTAAGTGATTATTAATTTAATGGATGTTTTTATATTAATTCTTTGTTCTTTTTAGATTTCTATTGGGATCCCAAGAAGCCAATAAGTTTGGATCAATTTAAGCCATATGACATGATTGCCGAATTGAAGGGGTTATCGGGAACACAGAAGATCTGGTTATCGCACGGAGATCAGCTCAACTCAAGTGATTGTCTGTATCGTTGTCTACGAATGGCTCATCAAATCGTCACTAAGGCAACGTTTGTTGACAAACAGAAAGAGTACCCATTATGTTTACATAAATAATATTTAACTTTTAAAGAATAAAAACAGTATTTCTGAATGACTTGTTGAGTTTTGTTAAATTATTGATAAAAATTTCTAACAGGTGTCAGTAAGTATGTATTAGATTTTTAATTCTTTATAAATTTAACCTTGTAATAATTGTTTTAAATTGATTGTAATGATAAGCATAATTACAATTCGATTTAATTATTGAAAACTGTATTCTAAGATAAACAAGTTGTTTGCAAAATTCTGTAAGAATTTCATAATTTGTCAAAATATTTGCCTAGAAGTGAGACTTCCGGCAAACATAATTTAAAAATTACAAATTTTAATTAAGAAGTCAAATCAGAGAATTATAATATATAAGAATATATTTGAGAAAGTGCCATCAATTATCTATTATGTTTGATTAAATATTTCTATAATTATAAATTACCAAATATTAATTAGGCTTGAAATATAACTTCCGGCAGCCAGAACTTAACAACATTGGTGTTAAATTAAAGATATTAATTAGTTAAATATGTTTATATAAGAATATTAAGGAGAAAGTAAGATTAAATAATAATTATAATTGATTAAATATTTTTGTATATTCATTTCACCGAATATTAATCTGGTCAGAAGTATGACTTCCGGCAGCCAGAATTTAACATTCGTGGTGTTAAATTAAAGATATTAATTAGTTAAATATGTTTATATAACAATAATAATGAGAAAGTGAAATTAAGTTGTAATTAAAATTAATTGAATATTTTGGTAAATTCATTTTATCAAATATTAATTTGCCTAGAAGTATGACTTCCGGCAGCCAGAATTTAACATTCGTGGTGTTAAATTAAGGATATTAATTAGTTAAATATGTTTATATAAGAATAATAATGAGAAAGTGAAATTAAGTTGTAATTAAAAATAATTGAATATATTTGTAAATTCATTTTATTAAATATTAATCTGGCTAGAAGAATGACTTCCGGCAGCCAGAATTTAAAAATCTTGGTTTTGAATTAAAGATATTGATTAGTTAAATATGTTACTATGAGTATATTAAAGAGAAAGTTAGATTAAATAATAATTATAATTGATTTAATATTTTTGTATTAATGACAATATCATATCACAAACTTGACGATCTGGTTTAATATATCATGAAAGCATTAAGATAAATTTTAAATAATTAAAAATTATGCCAATTTATAAATAATTATAATAAATCAGTTGAGTGAAATGCCTTTAAAATAATTGAAATAAATGGATTATTCTGGATATAATATAATTATTTTTGGGTTTGTTATTTGGTTTTGTCTTGTTTTTTTTTCATTTTTTTAATATTTTTAAGTAAAATGATTTTAAGTTATTGGATTAATATGTTAAATTCTATCAAATAATTGTTTTTGGTTATTTTTATTTTCTTTTGTTTTTGGTTTATTTTATATTTTGTTAATATATTTTTGAATAAATTGAATGTAATTATTAGTGGTTAAGTTGAGCTAATTTAATTTAAGGTTTGTTTTATATGGGTTTATTTTTTTTGGGTTTTCTTTCTTATTTTGCTATTTACAACTAGCTGCCTACTTACACCGCTAAAGGTGGAGGTAATGGAAGATCTACAAGATTTTCGATCTTCTCCGACCGATACAAGGGAAAGAATTGATTCCTTTCCGTATCGAATCGGACTCTTTTTCTGCCTTTGTTTGCCTTAATATTTTGGCAAATATGTTTGAATGCATACCAGATTAAAAACAAAATGATACTGGTCATAAATGATGCTACGATATGCAAGAAGTTTGTTTCGGGCTTTATTTTTGCAGATAATTCAAGGCGAATCTCTCTACAGGCAATGTCGTGAAAACAAGCTTTCGGTTTTATGCTTTCCAATTCGGAGGAATTGATACTTAATTCGATAAATGGTGATTCTACTAATTGGAGATTTATCACACCTTTTAACCAACTATTCCCAATTTCTTGTATAAGGGTTTTTGTATTTACAAATTGAGCGGCTAATGTAGTTAGGGTTAGGGTTAAGCGGGCATTTGGATTTGAATGGCTATTTCTATCGCGAATTGTCTTGAAATCTGCTACATCGTTTCCATAAGAGAGGTTCCCATAATAACTTCTTTTAGTTAATTTATGACTCTCTTCGAAAAGAGTCTTTTCTATTAACTTTCCATCTATTGGACCTTTGCAAAATTTTTCTAAAGGGACATTAAAAGCTTTGAAGAAACTTTTTTCACACCACTCAAATTCAACAACAGTGGCATTAACATAAGCTAATGAGTGGCATGGATTTTTATAGTTGATTTTAACATAAATCGTTTCTGCGGACACATTAACCTCAAATCCGATGAAACAAATCAAGGCTAATGCAAGAACAGGACTGGGCGGCCTACTTGCTCCTACTGATCTAGCTCTTGTTGGGGAATTTATTACGCTTAATTCGATTCTTCCCAACTCATTATTTGTCTGATTTTCGGGTCTAAAAGAGACCGCTCTATCTCTGTGAATTACAACCGAAAAGTTGGCTTTTCTTTTCAGAAAGATCATCAGTCCTAGGAATCCGAATAATATGCCGATTAATGACAAATCTATAATTCCCCATGGTCTAGTGAAGAAGGATCCAGATTCAATATTTAACCCGTCTACCCCCTCTTTAAAGTCTGTAGCAATACTGTCGAAATTAAAAGAAGCCATTTGAGGCATAAGGTGGAAATTCACTCTTTGCGATAGCGCTGATTCAAAAGTGATTTGTGAATTAATTTCAAGAGTTTTCGCCTGATAATTTAAATTACCAATACGGAAAGGTACGGTACTTGGGAGTGCAAAAGGAAACGGCGGGCACATCACCAGTCTGTCGTAAACTTGAATATAAAATGATTGACAATATATCAGGTTGTTTGGCCCAACATTCTTAATTTGGGCAATGTCTTCCACAACTAATGTGTGTTTGTCTTCGCAGGGTAATGCTCTCCAATATTTCGCAGTAGCATTTTCGGGTAAAGGGTTGTCACACTTTTCAAAATCTGGGGCAATTGCCATATTTTGCATAGAGTGAGACGTTTTTGGTAATGGGACAACGCAATCAGTCTTTTTGTCATAAATAACACTTTTAGGACCTCCGTATTCTATTGGACAAATTACGGTAGAGTTTTTGGGTCTATCATACATGACAAAAGGGTCCGCTTCTAAAAGCGCAATATCTCTCTTTATTGTCTTTACATCAAAGGTAAGAGATATTACCTGTCTTGATGTGTCAATCAGACATTCGACCGGTTCCGCAAATCTGAGTGGACATTCGTCTCCGCACGGCAGCGTGAAATTGAATAGATCTAAGATCTTTTCATCCACCATTCTGTTCTTCCATTTCCGTGCAACATCTTCCAGTCGGTCTTTATAGACATCTAGTCTGGTAGCTATGTTTGACACATAGGTCATGGTTTTGGGTAGGGTAGCTTTTAAATTCACCATTGATTCAGAAAGTGCTGCCACTTCTGTGTTTATCCCTTCAACCTCTTTCTGTATGAGTTCTACTAATTGTTTTAGTTTTACCTCATTTATTTGGATGCCTTTTAGCCGCGCAAGCATCTCTTCGTTCTCTTGTCTAAGCTTATTTATGTTTCTTTTTGCGTCAATTAAAGAAACATAAGAGGATGTTGCTAATCCGACAATAGTTGTGACTGCGACAGATATTACAGCTATAAGTCCAATTGCTAGGACCGCAACTCTTTTATTTCTTTCGCCTAATCTTAATTTGGTCTCGGCAGACTCGATTGGAGTGTCGCAAAAGCGCATCATTGGTGCGATAAAGTCGCTCCGAAATTGATTTTCGCACCACAATTTCAGTTCGTCCGGGTTATAACTCCGGAAGAATGGATCGCCAAAAATAATACAAGGACTATGGTAACTTACCGACATCAGTATTCGATTCATTCCTGTCACGACGGGGCTCTTTGATTTTCGCCAGACGATTGGGCTGATTCTCTCCAGAGCGGATTCGACATTGATGATCATCAACGATGAGATGATAAGAAAAGTCAATAAGTCAAAGACTTTCCGTGGTCTTCTGATTCGATCCGATCTTCTGAGTGTTGGCCTCTGTGGTGGGGTTTCAGTTGGTGAAATGATGTTCTGGTGAACATTTCTTGACGTATTCGGTTCCAGAACATTTTCTTGATTTGGTCGATATATCTTTGGTGATTCGGATTTCGGCAGAGGAAATACTCTACTCATTTCTCCATCTAAATCATACACTTCAGTGTCACTTCCACTATCAACTAACGGTTGGGGTTCATCAACTCCACTTGACTCTGAATCGGAACTAAATTCTTCGCGTCTGCTCTCTTGATTCTGGAGGCGGTCTATAAGGTTGTCCCTAAAGCTAAACGGTTTGAGTCTACTTACGTGTACTTTCTCCATTACCGCCTCCTTCCCCCTTAGCGAGCCTTTTACTGTATAATTGACTCCATTTGGCCTTACTTCTATTATTTTAAATGGCCCATGGAATTTATGGATCAATTTGTCAGTTAACCCTTTAAATCTCGTTGGATAATAAACCCAAACAAAATCATTAATATTAAAATGAACATCTCGTCTTTTCTTATCATAAAACTTTTTGTTTCGAATTCCAGCCTTTTGAATATTTGCTTTTGCTATAATTCTGGCTTCTTTAAGTTTATGGTTAAGGTTATGAATATATTCCTCTTCTGAGGGATATTTTAATGATGGAACCTTTAATGATCTATCAGCAGGGAGTACAGCTTCTCGCCCATGAATCAAAAAGAAAGGAGTAAAGCCAGTGGTTGCATTTTGGCTGGTATTGTAAGCAAAAATCACAGATTGGACACCATCACACCAGTTTTTATGATCTTTGTTTGTGTACATTGAGATCATTTTTGCCAGACTACCGTTAAACTTTTCTACGGTCCCATTACATTGTGGATGGTAACTTGTGGTACAAACATGTTTAGTACCTAATCTTTTATATAAAAGTTCACTAAGTTGGGCACGAAATTGTTTCCCGTTATCCGTTAGAATAGTTTTAACTGCTCCATGTTTAGTAAATATTTGATCAAAAAAGAAATCAGCAGCTTCAAACATATTCTGGGCTTTGATCGCTTTGCCCTCTGCCCATTTTGTAAAATGGCAAGTGGCAACTATAATATGTTTATTTCCTGCATTACTTTTTGTAAAAGGACCTAAAAAATCCATAGATACCAATTCAAAAGGTGCACTGCTTTCAATTGGAATCATCAAACCCAACGGTGGAAGTAAAGGGTGTTTTTTGGAATGACAGTCCTGACAAGAGCGGATATATTCGGTTATATCTTTTCTCATATTTGGCCACCAGAAACGGCCACCAATTTTTGCCAGACTTTTTTGTAGTCCTAAATGAGCTCCTCCTAATATGTCGTCGTGATAAGCATAGAGGACATAAAGGACTAATTTTGTTGGCACACATATAACGAGACCTGAACCTTCCTTTGAATTTCTTTTACGCATTTTTCCATTAAATACTGATCCTTGCAGTCTTCTGGTGTGTAAACATTTTCGTAAATTGGACCAAATATCCTGTCTTTTTTTTGTAATTCACCAATGTCGAATAGTGTTAACTCATTTGTTTCTATGCCTTTATTTGTCAACAAGCAGTGTTTGTCTAGATTATCGGTCATTTCAATTGGACCATCTACTGGGTAACGGCTGAGAGCATCGACATCTCTCATAATTTTACCTGATTTATAAATTACTTTATAATCAAATTTTTGTAAATGTAAAGCCCAACGAATTAATCGTGGAGATAAGTCCTTTTTTGTTGCTAACCATTGTAGACTTAAATGGTCAGTTACAACAGTAAAGAATACACCCAGAAGATATTGTTGACATTTATTTGTCGCGTGTATGATTGCCAGTGTCTCTATTTCAGAAATTATATAGTTTTTCTCTGCGTCGTTTAATAGACGGCTATCATATCTAATAACTCTAGGTTTATTATCAACTCTATGGAGGAGAATTGACCCTATACCAATTGTAGACCCATCGCATCGCAGCTCAATGGGCAATTTATTGTCAAAATGTATTAGAATTGGAGCAGATATTAAGTGAGTCTTTATAGTTTCGAAAGCCTTTTGTTGCTCTTCACCCCAATGGAAGCCAATTGCTTTCTTATTTAATCGGGACAAAGGTTCAGCTAACTTTGAAAAGTTGCGAACAAAGGAGCGAAAGAATCCAGAAAGCCCTATGAATGCCCTAACATCTGTGATATTCTGAGGTATGGGAAATTTTTCTATGGCTTTCACTTTTTCCCCATCGGTTGCAACACCTTTGTCACTAATAATGTGACCTAAAAACTTAATGCTTTGGTGACAAAAGAAACATTTTGACGGCTT
>JAQIWP010000073.1:0-46059 GCA_034695525.1 Euzetes globulus
CTGGAGTTTGAGCTCACATTTGATTGAAAATCAAATTTGATTTTATCCCCAAATATCTGTTGTATTTATAAATGGTTAGACTTTAGATGTAAAGATTGGCTAATCAGGTCTTCACTCAATTCTGAAGACCTCATCATTAAATCTATATTTGAGCTGAAAATCAGTTTTTGACATCAGATTAATGTTTTGGTTTCATTTTTTTAGGATATACTCAAAAAGGAAATTTTGACAAAACCCAGCATCTCCCCCCTTCTTTCTCTCTCTCTGTCTCTCTCTCCCCTCCCTCTTTTCCTTCCCCTCTCCATCATACAAACATCAAGTCATAAATTTAGATAGACTTAACTTGGAACTCTTGTTATGGTTTAGTTTTTTTACTTTGAAGTCAATAATTTATTGTCTTGAAGTCTGTGCTCTTTATTAGGATTTTGTTTATTCTGAATATTCCATTGAAATCTTTAATTTAGTGTTTTGATTGTCTACCACTTCTATTATTATTATTCGAAATGTTTATCTTCAAAAATGTTAAACAATTTCCATAAAATTATAATAATGTTTATTCAGGGAACATATTATCTCACAACTCAGAGGATTTCTTAACACAAAAACATTCTTTGCGTTAATTTACACTATTCTCAGTCAACTATTTGTTACCCTATTCTCACAAAAAAAACTTAAATGAATTATTAGTTAATAAGAGATAGAATGGACTGAATATTTAGGTCAAAGCATAACTTTTTATCTTCATTTTTGTTCATTTTAACGAATTTTCTCCAAATTATTAATTGTTTTTCAGATGAAAAATTGTAGATTTTCTGGTCATGTTTTGGGTCGAGTGCTTACATAACTCGCACTTGAACTTCAAAAATGTGTACAAATTTATGTTTAAATAATTAAAATTCTCAGCAAAAATCACTGAATCTCTAAAATTTGCAGATTTTAAACTAGTTCTTAAAGCAATTAATCTGTTCATTGTTTGAGGCACTGATTTATTCATTTTAGTACTTCGATTGTTTTAATATAAGAAAAGTGATGACCAAATGACGCCTCCAAACAAAAAACATCCTTTCCAAATATTATCATAAAAATACAAAATAAAAGGTCTGAATTTTTTCACTGACTTATATGAAAAGCAGTTCAATATCAAGATTATTCTGAAGAACAGAAGTGTGTTGAACCCAAATGTACAATCGAGTTCATTTATTCTGAGTCGAGTCCAACTTCAATTTTAAGATATAAACAAATCGATGCTATGATATGATGGTTGATCTGATCGTTCACTTAAATGTTCGTATAATTTGAAGCGTTTTTGTCAGTTTAGCGCTCATTTTACTTCTTATTTAACATTTACAGTGAATTTACACTATTTTCGATATAAGTTTCTATTTTGACGTAAATTGCAGTGAAATCTAGAAATTGATGACTCGTTGTCTAAATGCGGAAATAAAATCTAATTATAAAAGAGCTGATATTTTCAAAAAGGAGACGCTTAAAGACGGTTCGGGGATCTGTTTCACTGAAAAATAATGTTTTAAAGCATTATAAATAAGTATTTAATGTATTTGTTGCCAAGTTTTTTACGAATTGCGAAACTTTGCCGAATATTCTTTCTCTTCATCTTTTTGTTTGATTTTTAGAGACCATTCGGTTGTTAACCCCTTTTCTTCTGCAACCTCTCAATTGTTTCACTGTCTCTATTCATTCAAGACCTGAGTCTCGATTAGTGGGTGTTTTCTCTTTTTCTTGAAAAGTTCTCTCAATATCTAAGACCAAAAAAATACAATGTTTTCAATATGTTGTCATTGATTTTAACCTTTTATTAAGCCAGCAGTTTTCACATCTTATAGATCACTTTCTTATTCATCTGATTATTTTGTTATGTATTCAATGTTGTCATTCATAACATATTTTTGTTATGTATTTTGAAAACTCAGAGAAAATTTGTGTAATAAATCGTGGACTCGAAGTGTTTTCATCCAAAAAAACGAGTTATTTTCGAAATACTCTTTTTATTTAACAAAACAACAAATGTATACAAATTTGTTCCAAATATTGAATTTTATTTATTCGGTTTTGAAGAACAATAAGTGTTTATTGTTTGGCTCTTTGATTACCACCTGTTCTTCAGATATGATCTATGCCCCAACTGAATTGCCCAACTCAGTGCCCAACTCAATGCCCAAATCAGTGCCCAACTCTATTAACCGCTAATTACAACCATACAAATAACAGATTTCTTAAAATGCATTTATGTTAATATAACTAATATTTTGATTAAGGTATAGATTAATAGCGATTTGTAATAAAAATAAATGCCTTAACGAATACTCACAAGAATTTTGTTTTGTTTATCGATCGATAAATTTAACTTCAGTTCAGTTATATTTGGAATATATTCTTGGAATAAATACAAAGCCATTAATTTTTGGAAGCATTGCTTTGAAGTTTTTTTTAGTTCTTAAATAATTTATTGATTTCTATTCGCAGCTGAAAATGTCGTCCAATGAAGAGAAAGCAGTGATGGAAACGGAGGTATCGCCTGTTGTAAGTACTTCTAGTAGTGATCCTTTGAGTTCATCAGAAGAAGACAAGTGTCTATTAACCCCTCTGTCGCTTGAGTTCGATCCGTTGAGTTGGAAGTTAGACGAGAATAAAAGCAATAACTGTAGTCCAGAGCACTGTTCGCCGGCAACGGCTGCTCTTCTCGACGATTCTGTCCAATCAAAAGACTTAATGAGTGACTCAGTCCTGTCTTGCGATTTATTAACAATGGATGATAATTGCGATCAAAATACTAATCATTTTAATGGAGAAAAGTGCGGACTGAATGGGCCACTGATTCAAGAGTTTGAGCCGACTTTGAACTGTCAGTTTGAATCAAATGGTTGGCCCAATCAACCGGTTGTACACCAAAATTATTTGATTAATTTGAATGCAATTAATCAAAATGATAGCGAAAGTGATGTAACGATCGACAGTTCGTCCGATCAAAATGGTTTGGAAAAGCACTCAACTAATGAATGCCAAATCGCAAGTGTTGTTCAGTCTAACACTTTTAGTGAAGAGTCTACTAATCAAAGTATTTCACTAATGTCTGAGCTCAGCGAACAAAGCGCTCACAACAGCGGAACTGACCAGCCGTCGGGTGCCGTGGATAGCGCGCACGTAATCGCCTCTAAATTGACGAATGAATGTCTTTCAAACGCTTTGCATGAAAACGCTCTTCACTTACAAACAGATCAAACGCTTAACAGTTCTTCGTCTCTGTCGGACTCATCTCTTTCAGACCATATGTCTAGTGACTCAGTTGTAAGTGTTTTTTACAAAACCATATTAATATAATTCAATACTTGACAACACATTTAGAGAGTAGTCTTCTCTCGAATAACCATTTCCTCTGAAGTCTCATTATTATTGAATTAACTGTTTTTTAATTTCATATCAAATGGACTTTTTGTATAATTGAGTTGTAAACAGCTTTTGTCTGTTTAGGAGAGCGCTCAAAGTGCCTCTCAATCCAGCACCGGTTCCACCAGAAAGAAGAAGAAGAACAGAATGAAAGCAACCAAAGGACAGTCGTCAGCTCCAAAGACTCAGTCATCAGCACCGGTTGATTTGAGTTCGCAACAGATTGAGACAACAGATCCAAACATTAATTCAGTTGAAACGAACAACAAATTTGTTGATAATCCTGAAGACAATCAAATTTCCGACACAAAGCTTGAGATCAATGGACTGATGAATGGACAGAAAAAATACGAAATGATTATACGAGAGAACACTCCTCAGGAATTGCCTCCCGATGTCGTCAGATGTAAGTTCATGATCAATTCAATTTGCTTGCAACCTCCACATTCGCCCATTATTTTTATTATTTTTACCAAGTTTTCAACTAAAAATTACCTACCTTTGAAATGAAGTCCTGGAAAAATAAGCCTTATAAATTATTAGAAAAATATTTTGTTTTGAAAAATAATCGAAAATATGTTTTTATAATTTTGAGACAAAATGAGTGGCAAAAGGCGTCGAATAATTTCTATTTCGTATGATATGAGTCATATCTAAGACTAAGAGTTACTTAATTGACGTTTGCTCTTAATATGGGTCGGACTCTATTTTTCAAGGCTCACAAATTTCATCGGTTGGTTGTCTTCTAATGACGAAACCATTTAACAAATTATTGCCATTTCTATAAACATTTAAATCTTTTTTCTGTTAAAAAAAGAAATATTGATTAACAAGTTTTGCAAAATATATTTGACTAATGATGAAAGCCATAAAAATAAGCTGAACATGCTCAAAATATTTTTTAATTTAAGTATTCTGCTAAAATAAGTGAAAAGCAATGAGCAATGAATAGTACATTTTGATTGAATAAAACTTTGACAACAAATAATATTCATATTAATAGTTCTATAGTTTAAACTTTTTAATCACAATTTATTGGTTTTAATAAATAATATTAATAATCAATACAATAATATCAAACATAAGGAATAATGTTTTAATATAAAGTCTAAAATGGGATATAATTAGTACATAGATTTAAAATCAAAGAACCAAGGTCAGCGAACCGCAATGACTCACACAGCCGGAGATTAAAGCAACCAGACTACCTTGCGCAAGAATTTGGGTTTATTTCGGTTCAATTCTAGTGGATTTTTGCAAATCAGAATTATGTTTTAATTGGTTAAATGAGCATGGCACATACGTTCTTATCTGTCACTGGTTTACTAATTTAAACTTTGAAAATATTGGGTCATATTTGATCCTACCCTATGTTTATTGCCCTGAGTCTATACTTGTTACTTAATTTAATTGCAAACGAATCAATGATTCAGTTTTCATTATCAAATGATTAATAAAATGATTGCAAAACTGGAATATATAATGTGAGGGATGGAGGGAATGGATGTATGGATGCGCCGCATTTGCCTCTCATAACTTAAACGAGTCCTTTATCTTGGGTTTATTAAAATTAAAAATACTGACAAAGCTATAACTTAGTAAAGTCTAACTACAAAATATCTTAACAGAAGCTTAGTTTATGAGTTATGGACAACTAATTTGTCAAAATTCAAAGATGTTTTATTTTTGTGAAATGTCTCCTTTAGTGTAGTGTTAACCCCTCTTTTGTCGAGCAAAAACAGATGACAAGTCTGGTCTCTTTTAGCCTCGACGTCGAAATATTTGTCAGCTATATGTGCTGTTGAGCCCTCTGTCCTCTAAACACAGCACTTCTGTTTCAAGGCTTTAATAACTTTCTATTGTCAATGAAATAAAGCTTTTCCGATAACTGTAACAAATATTGTGAATTGATTTTACATCCTATCAATTAATGCAATAAAAGTATTATTTAATCAAATTGACGGCTGATATGAATGTTAAACAAAAGCGATAATAAACGCAGAAATCAAAGCAAAATCTGTCACAAGAGCCCGAAATTAATATTTAAAGCGATAGACTTCAAAATGAGGTAACAATTAGTAAAAAAAATTGAATACCAAACTAATCATAAGCCTATTGAGTGTGAGTCGAAGCAGAAGATCCAAAAACAAGTGTAATTGGTTTACATTGGTTAAATTGCAGAACATTGTAATTAATTCAATTTCTATGTTAATTTATTCAATTTTTTGCACCTACTTTTCTGCTGTGAACAGATAGGCCATGTACTCGTCTGTTCACAACACAGGTTATACTACATTTAGCTCACAGAAAAAATGAGCTACATTTTACTTCCTTGCATTTAGACAGGGATGGCCATTGCCTGTATCCTAGATATATTGAAGGGGGAGGTAATAGTTAAGTCTAATAGTAGAGTTTGATGTGAAAAATGGTATTTAAATGAGTGAGTTGTAGTCAAAAGACCTATTTTGTGAGTATTTTAGTGACTGTTGAGCGAATATTTTGGTTAACTGAGAGTAATCTGGTAGTGACACCCTTCCTATGAGCCACCCGTCCCTTCAACAGTTGTTATATTCCAATACCAGTTCTTTTGGTTTGACTGTAGTTTCAGTTCTCAGAATGCATTCAATGCTTTGAAGGCTTTGAAGTTTGAATATTGTTTTCATTACATTAATACGAATGAGCACTGAATGGAAGGGCTGAAGGTATGGCAATCACTGCTCTCAAGGGAAGTCAATACCAATTGTAGTGATATTTCCAGGATGTCATACAATCATAAAAGGCTATGACATTCACCGCAAATCACTTTTATTGTTGACTTCAGTCTATTATTTAATATAAACTCTGTTTTCACTTCTATTTGTCTTCAATTGACAGCCAATTCCAGAGTTGAGGAACATTTCGAGAATCTGACCGTCAATTTGGCAAATATTCGCAACCGATTTGAGAAAGGACTCGAAGACAACCGAAACAGTCAGTCACCAAATCTCGACAAATCAACTCTTCAGAGATCGCAGAGTATTCACTTAAGAATGCAGAAGTGAGTCATCCCTTTGTTCTTTGTTTTGATCATTTGTCTCCAATCGTTTCACTCGTTTCAAAACAATTGACATTTTCCTCAAATGATTACTAAATAATTGTTAATTAATGCAAACAAATGTTTAATTATGTGTCAGATATCAGAGCGCCGTTTCCGGTGAAAAAGACATCGATTCAAGTGATGAAGAAATGATTGAATCAAAAGACAACGAGGCAGAAAAGGTGGTGTTCAGTGAATTATCTTCGCTGAAATCTCAGTGGGAAACTGGTTCCGTATCTTCAGTCAATGAAGAGGCTGAACGTAACAAAGAGGAATTGGAGAACTTACGCAAGAACTTGAGTTTAGGCCGGTCTGAGTCACTCAAACAGGTCTACGAAAGAGCCATAAAGGAGTCAAACGTCGAGACTTCGAACAATCGATCCGATGTTGTTTTGGACTCTTCTGTTAAAATCGGTTCCATTAAAGAAAAGTTCGAAACCGGAAAACTTGAAACCGAAACAGAAGAACAAAGAATCGAAAGATTGAAGAGAGAACGCGACGAAGAGATCCAATCGATTGCTGAAAGAGAGAACGCCGCCAAAGAGGCGCGCAATAAATTCAAACAAATCGATGCGACCGCCACTAAAGGACATACACCTCAACAAAATGGTCACTCTAACCATGCAAATGGTGTGGCCAAAAAAGCCGTCAATTGCGAGGTTGTCAAAAGTGGTGAGACTGTTGGTGACGACGTCACCATAGATTCGGCACAACTTCAACAAAGGCGCTCTTATTTCGAAAACCTGCCAAAAGAGGCCCAAAAAGAGCCTAAAAGACATCAAATCACTCCTCCCAGAGATGTCGTCCAAGTCTATGAAAGTAGTGTGGAGGACAGCCATAACATAGACATTGTTAAGTCTTCGGATGTGATCGAAGATATTCCGAAAGGGGACACCGCGAAGAAAATGTTGAACAAATTTAAAGCACTGGAAACTCAAACAGAAAACCAATCAAATGGTCCCAAACCACTGAAACGCATAACTCCTCCCCGCGATTGTACCGACGCTAACAACAAAAAAGAACCGACGCCTGAAAGGGATCCCAATATAAGTATGGCTTTCGATAAGAAAATTGAATTTTCATTTCAGTATTTATTAAATAAACAGTTCGTTCGAGTCTCAAGACTGAGGACGACATTAAGATAGAGCCCGAAAAGGCCAGAAATCTGAAGGCAAAGTTCGAGAACTGGTCCGCAGAAATCGATAGACAAAACTCAAAAAACAATGGATACGATGACGAGGAAGAGTTTATTCCACACATCGATACCACTAAAAATTTGAGGAAAAAGTTTGAAACCGCTTTTAAAGAGGAGAGACCCGCCGACAAACCCAAAGTTAGAGTTAACAGATTTGTGGTAAGTCTTCAAATGACCATTTTTTGACGATCAGACAATTTGATTAACGTTTGCGAACTAAAGATAGCCTGCAATGCATGAGAGCTTAGTTTGTAATTCAATATTTATTCTCAAATTAATTTTTATCGAAAAGTAATTCAAAAATATTTTAATTCTAATGAATGAGTCTTTCGTCACTTTATCTCACATTCGAGCGACTAATTTGTTCTAAAAAAGTAACTCATTTGATATGAATTGCATGTCGTGTACACTCATGTCATTGTCTAAACCCGATCCTAATCGCTGTTCCGAACCCTCAGCCGATGACTTAACGCTCAATTCTCACAGACTTTAAAACATTTGTTATCTTTCTCTTCACATTTACCCCCAAAATAGTGACAAATGTCTACAAATTGACGACAAGTGGCGGTCACGAGAAAGAGGGACCGAAGTCATCCTATATTCTGTGCCTCAATATTTTTCAATTATTCAATTCTCACTTTTCTTGTAAAAGCGATATACAAATCATTTGTGATTTCTTTTTAATATGATTTTTGAGCTTTGATTACAAACTTAATTTATTTGAAAAAATGAACAAAAAAAAGATTTCATTATACTTTTATTTAAATGAATAATTAATTTATAATTACAAATAGAAATTCAAATAGAGTTGTGCTCTTATGCATTGCAGACGATTTTTATTATAATTAAATGGTATTGAATTAGCTTTTAAAGTGTTTAGCCTTCAAATTATTCGGTAATCGATTAATAAAATTTAGAAAACGTTCAATTAGTTGATCTCTCTATTGATTTATGATTGCATTATCTATTGTCTGATCCATTGTAGTGCGAGACCGGTGATAGTGGAGACTTGTGCTACGTGTGTCGCACAAAACTGTATCCGATGGAAAAGCTCGAGTTCAGTGGAATACGACTCCACAAGAATTGTTTTCGTTGTATTAAATGCAAATGTAATCTGAGGTAAGACTGAGGCATAACTCAGATTTGTTACAGTTTTGAATTTATTGATAATTGTCTAATGGTTTGCATTAAATCTGATCTTTAGATTAGATAACTTCACGACTACGGCCGAAAAGTTGTATTGCATTCCGCACTACAAACAACTATTTATGGAAAGAGGCAATTATGAGGAGGGCTTTGGACTCGAACAACACAAAGACAAGTGGAACAACAAGTGCATCAATAATAACGATTTGATTGTCAATAATAACAACTCTTCCCTGATATGTGATGAGAACGCAAACGACGCTCACATCGATTACTCCAATCAAAGCGTTTCTGACGCATCCGATAATGACTTTTAAGTTTAAGACTAACTGTTATTTAATACAAAGATTTTAATTCAGTATTCATTCATCAGTCGACCATTCGATGGCTTTTAATGTTTAGTTGATTTTTAACTGTTTTGCGCCAAAAGTTGAGCTCAAAAAATGTTATTTTCTTATATATTATTCGAGTTATTAAACTTAAGGCAACGAAACGACATTTAGATACAAACGTTTGCTTTGGTTGTCATTCGAACGACTTTTTAGCAAATTCTTAGATAACAGTTATCTTCAAATTTGTGATATCTATGAATTACAAGTCTATCGGTTGTCAACACAACAAAAACTCTTGTGAATAGACTTTTAGAATAATTCCCTAAAAATTTATTTTCGGTATAATAATATTGAATGACATTTATTTATAATCTTTTTATTGAATCATTCAATTTGTTGGTTAATAATTGATTCGAAAAATTTTATGTATTTTTCTCTTCATTTACTTAAAAAGAAATAGTTTTTACTCTTATTTTTTAAACAGAAGTATTGAATTCAATTGATTTCCTGATATATACTTAAACCTCCAAATGTGAAGCTCTCCCAAAAACCTTATCAAAAGGCTTATGATTTTCAGTTAAATCTATTGTCAAATCTCATTAATTGGGAAGATCTAAAAAGCGCTCACATTTTGTAGAGTTTAGTATATTTTATATTTAATCAAATAATTTGCTTTTATTTTAAACATTTTCATTGAGTTTATTACTTATGAAAATAAAAATAAAAATTCTATTGAAATGTGTAATATATTCAATGATTATTTGCGATCGAATGAAAACGTCTTAAGAAAAGATCAATGAAAGATCACTCAATTGAAGGTCGGGTTGGAAAAAATCAGAGACTTTTCGGAGTATTTTGTCTCAATATTGATTTGACTCCGCATTGACGCAATGCAGTGGAGATTCCAGTTATGGTAATCAGGATTGCTATCGAAATAAACCCTCTTTACCTAATACTTCAAACGTGTTTCAACGAGAAATAAATATTTTTATTTTATTTATCAAAGTTTCCGTAATTAAGATCATAATAAAATCTACCGGTTTTTACATCCAATTCAACTTTAAATTTCAAAACAAATTGAAATATCAATAATTTTAGTGAAATTCTAGTGACCACAAGATTTTAATTCAGAATAATTTCAGAGATAAAAAAAATTTAATCGTAGATAATATATAAATATTATATACATGATACACAATTATAATCATGTATATAATTATTTGAAATTAGAAGCCATTCGGAAATCAAATTTCAAATTCAAAGTATTTGCAACCATTACAAAGTTGGGAATTATTAATAGACTATTAAATAGTGAACTTCTCTTCAATTATGCAATACTTTTTGAAAGACTTACTCACCGATGTATCCATTAAAATGAAAAAAAAAATAGAACAAACAATTAGATAAGCCTTCAATGGGTATATTTATTTAACATCCAAGTACATTTTCACACATTCATAATAAAAATATGGAATTTTGTGAGAGAATGTAAAAAAGGTTTTATTGTTTGATATTTTTAATGGAATACTTGTGTTTTCCAGTTTCGGACATAACACAGACGTGCTATAAATGAAAGATAAGGAAACAAATGAAAGTACCTGTAATTGAATGCCAATCATAATAAACAGTAATTACATTGAGTTCTCTGAAGTATTCGTTGTAATCCATATTACAGCCGACGATAAACTTATTGGGGATATCGAACCCAACGTCTGTTCCATAAAACAATTAATTTATATTATATACAAACAATTGATTACATTCAGGTGTGTATCCATTACTAAGTGGTGTCCGTTTAACAAAAAGACTCGTTACTCGGGTAGACTTCAACTGATAGCCTTCCAAAAGCTTCAGAAGTTTGACCATTGTATTACCAGTGTCTATTATGTCTTCCACTATTAGAACATTCTGAGAGCCAAACTTAGCTTTCATCAAATATTGATAAATTAAATATACCTTTCCTCTAAGCGACTCCAAACTTTCGATTCCGATTACTTTAAGATTTGCGGTCGACTTCTCGTCTTCATAGCTCTTAAGACGAATGAATTCGACTCTAATCTGTTGACCCATTTCTTGTTCGTTATTCTGATTGCTGTTTGCATAACGATATCTGTAAAATGATCTGATTTTGTCCATCAAGTCGTTGAAGAAGACATAACCGCCTTTGA
Organism: Euzetes globulus; assembly: GCA_034695525.1. Classification (NCBI taxonomy): domain Eukaryota; kingdom Metazoa; phylum Arthropoda; class Arachnida; order Sarcoptiformes; family Euzetidae; genus Euzetes; species Euzetes globulus. The sequence continues at coordinate 11,323 of JAQIWP010000073.1, forward strand.
GTACACAAAGAGCTACAAACGACTCATTGTCCAAATCGATTGCAATATCGACGGCCAGTCGCTCTATTCTGTGCATAAATGAGGTAATTAACAATTAATTAACGATTAATTAACATCTATTAAGCAGTTATACAACAGTAAGACATACCTGTCTTGAATAAAACCACCCGGAATTAAAACAGAATCTAAATCTTTGGCTAAATTATGAGTAACACAAAACGAGTCCAACGGATAACCGGGAAAGTCGTCGCTTATCTAAAATTTAAGACTTTTAAAATAATAACCAAGCTCACTACAACAAAAACTCACTTTTATAATTGAACTTTTGGTCACTTTTTGATTCATATTTCAGTTGCTATACAAACCCCAAAGACTGCAATTTAAAGAATTGGTTGGAAAACTATGTCTTAAGGAATTTGATTGGTTTGGGAATCTGTTTGACAGGAAAACTATTAATGACTGAAGAATTAATTGAAGAATAGTTGCGATCAAACCCTTTTCAACCAAATAGAAACACTTTAAGCAAAAGGAAAAAGTTTGTGAAACAACTGTTTCTGTATTAAACTAATGACTGAAGAATGCAAACAATTTGCTCCAGTCTTCAGTGTCTTGGCTTATCAGATATCTATTTAAGAAATGGTTGGTAACCAATAAAATACTTGAATTTAGTTGTGATCGACCATACAATACATTTCAGGGACTTTACACTAATTAAAACAATTGACACAAACAACCCTGAATCGAACATTTTGCTAACAAATTATTATCTAATGTGATTTATCAAGATAACACAGTTTACTACTAAAAAATTGTTGAATTTTAATGATATTTTGAAGCGAAGAGAGTTGAACCCAGAGCAGAATCACTGTGGAAAACGTCGTTTCCGTATCCGACGTACACTATTTTTCCTCCATTTTTAACACAACAGTCGTATTGAGTGAATTGAGTGTATTGTCGAGACTTTACGAGGCGTTCAATTCAGGCCTCGATTACTATGACTTCACGCAAATCAACGCCAATTCAACTCAATTTAATTGATCTTGTCATAGATCATAATTGATCCAAGTTCATATATTATAATGAATATTTAACAAGTCTTTAATCTTTTCAATGGTCCTTTGTTTTGGTTGATAAATATATTTTTCAACAAAAATCTAAATAATAATAATTTGAGATAAAATCTGTTTAAAGCTAATCGTCTTTAATTAATAATATTTTCATTTAAAATTAACTATTAGTGAATCAATTGGTTATTAAATTGGTTTTAAAATCAATTTAAGTATTACTAATAAAAAGGTATTAATGAAAATTGTTTACATCGAAAGGTAAGCATTAGTTTTAATCAATAATTTCCATTCAATTGAGTTGACATTTGGATAATCTATTCATATGTTATCCTCTTTCTTATCCTGCATTTTAATGTTTGCTAATATTTTTTGCTTATTTGTCCAAATCGATAAAATATGAGTATAATGTCGTGAAGAACATGAAAAGTAAAAAAATAACTGTTCTTGTTATTAAAATTGCCTGAAGTGATACAGAATTGAGTTAAACTTATAAATGGATTGATTTGATTCTTGTTTACCAATTGACAAAGTGGTGATCCGATTGTTGTGGAGATGCAAGGTCATACCATTGTCGGAACACAGGTGTCAATTGCCAGCACCAACTCTTCAGGCGCTTCACTCATAAAACCTTTTCTTTTGTCGGTTTTCCTCATTTCAATACAATTTTGAATATTAAGTGTTTTGATCGTAATTTCAGTCGAATCGGAATTAATTTGTCTGAAAATTAGTTTGAAGAGGAAATTACATTCATTTACAAACCAAAGTTTGAGTTTATCTTTTCTATCGTATAGATCAGAATGAGCTTTAACTTGATAACTTTAGTTATGCTAAACAGCTATAACTTATAGACAACTTATGATTTGTTTGACTTTTATGACCGCCTCATTCCCTCTGAATATTTTGCAATCATTTTTCGTAAGATTTGTTTGACTAAAGAAAAACAAAACTTTGGGAGAAGTTGTGATCTTTTGATGTGTGTTTCCTTTGCCTCAATTTGTGAGTCTTTGTATCGAACAGTTTTGTAATGAATTCTCGAGCAATAAATTAAGGGAATGTTTGAGCCGTTAAATGAAATGTACCATAAGTTTGACCAATAGTTCAGACCTATAGCTCCTACTTCTTGAGAGTTTTTTGTTATCTTAGGGCTAACATAACGCAAACAACAAACACTTTCCTGACTCTACCCTCACATTCACTTTCACTGTCAAAGCGTGGCTTTAATTTTAATCTAAGGTCGAGAATAGTTTTGGGCTTCACTTTGCGAGTTTATGTGCGAAACATATTTGTTTATAATATATTTGAGTTAAGTTTACATTTTTTTTGCTCACTTGAGACTGTTTTACGCGATTAGACTCGAAAGCCATTTAGATGTCAGTCGTCTCTTAAACTTGTTGTGTAAGTCTTATATTAGAAGTAATGTTATTGAAGTTGTTTTTAAGGTATTTCACTCGTAATATAAGTTTTCAAATAACTAGTTTTCTCCCTCCGATCGTTTGGGAATTCGGGATTATTTTCACAGTTATGGCTTTCATTCCTCCCATTGGTCCCAATCTCTTACATAATATATTAACTAATAGTCAGGACTTAAAACTAATAGTAATTTGACCTAAACTTTAGACTAACTTTTAACGAATTGAATGCTTTCTAATCTCTGTTCTGGACAACCATAAGAACCGAATCTCTGGCGCAGTGTTTGGCCTAATCTGAGACACAGAATAACTTTGTGACAATTCTAAAGAAGTGGTGGCACTACCACTAAACTGTCAAATATAGTGTTTCGGCTTTTTTCGCTTTCACTGATCTTCCCCTCATTTTAGTGTCCATTTGTTTTATTGCCCTATTTTTTTGACTATAAATCGTCTCCTTTCAGATGCAATACTCGACTCATCTCTTCCTCTATACTCGTCGACATTGAAGCACTTCATAAACGATGAAATATATCGAAAATTTACTGAAAAATGTGAACAAAGCATTTGATTAATATTAAGTTTGATTCAGTGTTTTATTTGATGTCGAAAATGTATTATAAAACCTGTTGGAAATGTGTGCTGTCGGCAGTCAGCCTAACATTAATTGTGTTGACGACCGTTACCCCTCCGGTCAACTGTTGCTGGGGGTCTACCTCTACAAAACTGGGCGGTAAATATATTTTGTTTCATTTTTTCCACATATTTATTCGTTTAAATGTGTTATTGAGAAATACTATCAACCTTTTCTACTCTTGCATAATATTTATTGACATTTTTCTTATTTTGTTTTTTTGTGTTTTTTTAATTTCATAAAAATTTAATGAAATAACACTAAAAGGTTTAAACTCGACTAATATTTTTATGGCTATAGCGATACTTCAGAGCATATAATTTCACTTTATTATCCCCATATTTGCCTCCAAACTATTATCCAATAACTCTTGAGCTACCCATTAGGTGCAAGGTGCATGTGATAACATCGTTGTATAACTTTACTTGAAAGTTGGCTTTATCTGGATAAAATCATTTAAATATTGAGCAGATATTTGGTAAAGTGTATTAAGGCTTCTCTTCATTTATTAATAGCTTTGAGAATAAACAGTTGAATATAGAGCTGGTGACTGAAAATTGCCATAATCTCTATTTTTTGAATACTTTCTCAAAATTGATGATTAAGTAAATTATTTGTTGAAACAAACTATTGATTTATAATTTGTTTTAATCTCAACTCTAATCGTAAATCTATTTTGAAGAGAAAAATGTTAAGTATCTATAAGTTATTGATAACGAGTTATACTTTCAATGTTTTATTTATTCAATAGACATAACTCCGGACCAAAAACTTTTGGATGGAAGTCCGCTCCTAATTGATTGCTCATTAAATAATAATACTATAGAATACGAGAAGCAAATTTACCATGTTAATTCGTCTATGCTCTTGTTCAAATTCCAAAATCAATTCTATCGGAAAGATCGAATTCATTTAATTAATGAAACGGTGGCCAGACTTGAGGTGGAGAAAGCCTCAGAGTCTGAGAACGGAATGTATTACTGTCAGCTCAACATCTCTGGTCTCAGTCATCGCCCCTTAGTCTGTTTGACTCACGTCACCGTTGGATGTAAGCCATGACTCCCTTTCACTTATTTAACATTTGCCTCAATTTTTTAAAATTTGTCTGTCCTTCACTATATGTTCCCTTCTGTTTATTATATTGCAGACCATTGCTTTAGTTTTAGTCGTAAAATACAGTAGAGATGGCCAAGGGGCAAGAACATTCTGAAAATGCCCTCTTTTAGAACTATTTTAACCAAGATTGCGTTAAAACGAATTTCAGTATAGATATCTATATCTTTATATACAGTTTCACCTTGAATACTTTAAAGCTAAGAGCAAGCCTTTGTAATAAATACTAGAAATTAAATATGTTTAACAATAATCTATTGTGAGATTTGTACCTGCTCATTTAGAAAGTTTAAAATATAGGCTTATTAAAACATTGATCAAAGATTGATTAATTGATTTATAATCAATTACAGTTTACAATATGGTTATACTAATTCCCTAGTTCATTTAAATTTCTATATTCCAAAATATTTAACTAAATTTAAGTTTTGAACTAGCCTGGCTCATTTATTTGTGTCCTCTACGAGTATGCAGGAGCAAAGTTTAACTTTTTAGCAACTCATTAATAGTTTAATTGTGCAAAACTGCACAAAGCCTTTCAGTTTGGGTGCCACTAATTTCACCCAATGTCCATTTCACTCAATTGATATAAATGATCACTCCCATCATTGTCCCTGGTCATCATATTATTTTATTTGCAATAAAGTATTTTCTAATTTGGGATAACTTGGGTGAGTTGAACAATTGGGTGAAAATGAATGTATCTATTTCAGTTTATGATTAATTCAATTTGGAGCTGACGTCAGAGAACCGTTAACTTGTTTTTTGGTTGTTTGCGTAACATTTAATTAATTTCTAAATCAATAGTTGAATGAAAACAGATGTAAGACTTAATTCTTTATTTGTGGCCAAAGTTTTAATTATAGTTTGAGATTATGTCTGATTTGTTTTAATTGAATGAATTGGTGTTTATCTGTAGATAAGCCACAGTCTGTGACGAACTTCAAATGTATTTCTCTGCATTACCGCAAACTTCATTGTTCATGGACTCCGCCCCCGAACCCAATCGCCACCACTTATCGACTCGAAGATAAATTTCACGTATCTTTAGAGTAAGTGATTTCTTTTACATAATGTTTATATTGTTTGTAAATTCTTTAAATAATTGGCTCTAATTTTCATTAATTTTGATAATATATATGAAAATCGCAAAAATAAATATTTTCGATGACATCTATTTATAACTATTATAAACAAATATATAAGTGATTAGGATTTAATTGAAAACATTTGATTATTGACAGACATTTATCGCGTAAGTGCGGGAATATTCCATCTGATAATAGCTGTGAGTGGACTGTGGATAGCGTCCCCCCGTTTCGCAATTCAGCCCTTCAGTACAATTTGGTTCTGACCGGAAGCAACCAATTCGGCAACAAATCTGAGACCTTTATTGTCGATCACTACAGTATTATTAAACCAAATATACCTAAAGGTTTTGGGGGAACAGAGGTGACAACGACTACAATTAGTCTGAGTTGGAGACCTCCAGAATATATAGAGTTTGATGAGGAACTCCTAGAGAACATTATTTATGAAATTCGTTACTTCAGTCACAATACTAATCAGGTGGACACCAGTCAGACCGTTATATTGGACGGTATTCGCCAAACGAGTATCAATTTGACGGATTTGGTTCCATATCTCAGATATAATATAAGCATTCGATGCAAAACAATACAATCAAAAAGCGATGAATATTGGAGTGAATTCTCTTCAGTTGTCATTCAAACAAAAGCTGACGGTTTGTCGCTATTTTCACATAACATTTGATTAAAAGTTTCTAATCTTTTGCTTTTCCTTTCAGTTCCATATTTAGCTCCGGAACTGATTCCTGAATCGTTTCAAACCGACAAAAATATGGAAGGAATGAGAAGTATTACTTTGTTTTGGAAAGAAATTGCATCGGAATATCGAAACGGACCGGACTTTCACTATTTGATTCGATATAAAGAACTGTCAACAAGAAAATTGCGAGCAATCAATCTTTTGGAGAAACCGGACAACAACGACATCACAAGTCATAATACGACCTATACTTTTAATCACATGAAATCAGACTCAGCATATCTGTTCACATTATATGGGGTCAATTCAAAGGGCATTTCCTCCAACACCTCTAAGATAATTGTCCAGAAAAATGATGTAATACCTCACAAACCCTCTAATATAGACGTGTATTCATTCGGTGGGGGCAGATATGAAGTGCAATGGACCAAACCTCGTCAAAACATAATGAGTGGACACATTACCAATTATACAGTCTTCTGGTGTCAAAATCTGAGGCCCCGACCCTTCCTATGTGAAGGAGCTATTGATTGGATAGCAACTAAGAATACGTCGATTGCATTAGAATTACCGGATATCGGAATTAATTATCAGTTCGCCGTTTCAGCCAATGCTTTGGTCGCATCTTCCGGTATGTCTTGGGCTGAATGTATTGTTCCAATAGATGGAAGACTGGATAAATTAAGTGAAGTTCAATTAAAAGTGGTCAACTCGACCAGTATTGTTGTCAATTGGAAGCTGAACTGTCCCGCACAGAAACGAGTTGTGGAGGGCTATAAAATCAAGTTCTGTCCAGTTGAGGACCTCATCAGAACCAATTGCGAGAAGACCGAAGCTGCCGAAGTCGACAATTCAGCTGAAAGATACACTTTGACTGATTTGAAGCCCTTTACCAAATATCGGATTACAGTTCTGGCCTACTCTGACTCCGGCCCCAGTGAGGAAAGCGATCCCCGATTTGAGGTTACTTTCCACGACTCGCCGGAAGATTCGCCGTCGGCTTTGGAAGTGACTAAGAAGACATCGCATACGATAGAGTTGATGTGGATGCTTCCCATCAAACCTAACGGCCATATCTCTCATTACAAAATTGAATGCAATGACAACTCGTATACACACAACGCCGCCAAATGTAATGAAACGCATTGCTCCTACACCATCGAAAACTTGCAAAGCTATAGATCCTATCAAATAAGAGTTCGCGCCTGTAATAGCGAGTTATTGTGTTCACCCGATTCCAAAGTATTACCGGTTCTGACATCAAAAGGTGTTCCTCGCATAATGGATCCGCCACGAAGTGAAGTGATCAACTCTACTACTGTTCGAATTTCGTGGTCACCCCCTGTCCTTCCGAACGGCCCGATTGATAACTACTTAATAAAACTGATCAAAACCGACAATACAACCGAAATGTTCAATATTTCCGGCAAAATGAGAGAATATTTTTTGACAATAGATTGCGATTTAATGGAAGACTCTTTCGTTTTATATCGACCACAATATTCCGTTCAAATATCATCAGAAAATATTTTAGAGACCGACAATCACTTGATGGCAGAGTTCAGTGAAAGCACAAATCTTAACGCTTGTCTTTTGGCTCCGCCGCGAAAAATCGCATACATTATAGGACTGATAGCTGGCGGAGCGTTTGGACTTCTAATCCTGGTTCTCGTCTTAGTATTTTTAGTTCGTTGGATGAAAAAGAGAATCAATTCGTACCGAAACATCAAGATAGATTTGCCTCAAGGCCTCGAAGTTCCTGTTTTAGTCACAAACTCAGACCGAACTGATGGCCAACATTTTGAGCCGTTTGGTCGCAGTGATAGTTTTACTAACATTGGACTGGGAGCTTTTAGTGACAATCACTCAATCAATAAGAACAGACACGTTTCTGGATTATCTGAGACAAGCAATGGTTCGACTGAACAACTTTATAGCAAGACTATGGCAAAAACCAGAGACATATTCTTGAGGTTGACATCGGATGAGAGTGGGCAGCATGAAAGCGTCTCCTCATCAGCGGAAGCCCACATGTCCTCTGACTCAGGCGTCGAAAACGATGTACAGCTTCAAAACAATGATTTGAAAGACATGCAATCCATCAACAGAGTCAGTTCAAACCCTCCCCTCTCTATTCTGGATGAAATTCCTTATGAAACGCGAAACAGTGACTCCAGTGGTAGTAAAGACTCGGGTGTCGATGACATCAATTCAAAGGCAGTCAGAAAGAAGCCGATCAAACGCAAACCAAATAACCCTAAAAGTAATACTAAAATGTCATCCAGAGTTAAGCCGACCCCTGAAAGCGATGTGGTCATGAATCCCTTATATGACACTCCGATGAGTCATTCCGTTTGCATTTATTCACTTCTGGCTAATAGTGAGCCCTCTCTGTTTGAAATACCAGTTGGAGAGGACGACAATATTCTGAGTGATTTGTCAAAATTCTCCAAACCAGAAATGGCTAAAAGTCTGACTAACATTATTCAGAGTTACAGTCCATCCGATCCTAAGGTTAACTGTATTATATGTGAAACGAATAACAGTCGTAATTCTACCCGTACCTCATCACCAAACTGTCCCTACTATAAGTACGGCATTAAACGCCAGAATCACAATCAAAACAGTTATAAGACAAACATTTCGTCCGAAAAGAAAAAAGTGGCGAAAACCGCCAAAACCAACGACGGATACATAGCTTTGGACAGTATTCTCCCGAACGGACAAACAGTGGTTCCCAAAGCGTCAAAAAAGAGGTTAGAGCTCCGCGAGTGGTCGCAAAATAGTTATGACGCAGAGGTTTCGTCGACCTCTTCTAATGGTGATAACGAACAAACAGACCTATTGTTGACTCAAAACAATTCACTTACAAAGAGTTGTCTCAGTTGTGACAAAATTGTTGACAAAATTCAAAATAAAATTCAAAACAACAATTCGATTGAAGACAATACTGAACTCAACTTTAATGATATCATCGACTCATCTGTAAATCCATTAAATACCTCATCAAATGATTTAGTCATCGAATTGGAACCGCAACGGAAAGCCATAAAAGAAATGAATAGGAGTACAGAGAGTAGACCGGCTAAGAGGTCACCGACACATCTGGCAAAGGATGGCAACGGTTATGTTTTACACAACGCTGTCAATCAATTGACTGCAAACCAATTGAAACCAAATCTAATAAAGAATGCAAACGGATATGTAGTGCTGGAGGCCGTCCACAACGGCTTTGACGGCATTCAAATGACTAATTACGTGCCAAACGATAATGTTGTCAATCATGTGACTCAAGTCTAAACTTGGTCTCAAATTGAACTGATTTCATATTAGTCGTGATTTGATATTAGAGTTGATGTAAATAATTACCTCTCTATTGGTCTCACATGTATTTCATTTCATTAACACTTTCTGCCATTAATATCATTAGTCATCAGAAGTCGATATCTCTCCTAATCTTCCATTTATTTTATTCGATTTGTCGGCAAAATTATAGTACAATTCAGTCCCTTATATGTGCAGTACTTGTAGTCAGAGTCGGCAAATAATCTACGATTAAAGCAATTGAGTACTCGTTAGTCAATGAACACACCATTCAATCAAAACAATAGGATTTGAGAGAATTTGCCGAATCTGTCGCCAGTAATGTACTTCTAGTCAACTGGTAATCGACTCTAATCTTCTGACTCGCAATTTGTAAAAAAGCTTTTTATGACAAAAGACATACATTTCTAATGTATTTATTATATGATCTTTAAAACTGTTGAAAACTGTTCAGAAAAGATATCTTTATTTTGCAATATATTTAACGCAAAACATTATTTTAATCAATATTTAAATGAATTGTTAAATCAAAACGACTTTATTTTAAGAAATTCTTTTACAAATATTTTTGTTTCTGTAAATAATTTGTAAGACTTGTTGAGCGCTCTTTCATATCATAAGTTCTCTAATGAGAAGCGCCAAAAGGCGGACTCAATCCTACCGACAATTTTGAATAATTGAGAGCTTTTCTACTGATTTTACGATTATTTGTTGGCTTTCGGGGAGATTTTAATATTTTTATTCTTCCCGTAATCATGTGATTAACAAATCGGTCCGTCATATTGAAAAGGGTTGCGCTCACAATATAAGCAATCGTTTCATCCAAACTCAACTTAAAATGTCTTTACTGTAATATAACTTATTGTATAATAAAGTTTTGGCTCAAAAAATTATAATTTAATTATATTTTGAGTGAATTATTAATCGATTATTAGATTTGCTTTTTATTGTAAATAATTAAAAATTGAAAACTAAAAAGAGATCTCAACTCATATTAAAAGAATCGCAATTTATTTACTCGAAAAGATCAAATAGAATGTTGACTGATCAATTAACAATGTCATTTAAAATTTACTCAAATCAATTAACAAGTTATAAAAACTCACTTTTCCACGATTCTGATATAATTCATTCATGATACTTATTAGTCAGGGTTGTGCAAGGGGGTATTTTCGGAATTATCCCCTTAGACAGAGATTTGGCCATTTATCGCCAAAAGGTTTCAGAAAAAATTGTACCATAAAAAAGCCAAAGTCGACCGAAAACTGCCATTTTGTTCTAAACTAAACTTATTTCCGACGATTTTAAGAGTAAATTAGCTTAATTCCTTCAAATAAAGAACAAAATGGCGGATTTTCCTGCCGCTATTTGCAAAGAACAATGTTTGCCTCAAACCTAATCCTCACTACATTGACTCCTTCAAGTTCTTATTAATGAGATATATATCTGCCTGCATAGGGAATCTCACAGCTAAATCTGCCCCTTCTCATAGACTTAACATGGGGAATCTCAGAGCTGTGTTTTGGGCGGGGAGAACGACAAAAACGACATAACCTCCAACAAAAGCCAGCCGTAAAACTTTATATTTAAAAATTTTTAATTAAAACTTCGATTAAAAAAAGATAGTATACTACAATTAAACTAATAGGTGTTTTACTATTTTTGGAAATTCTGCTTGATTTTACCTTAGAATACCAAAATACTTTAAAAAATTAAAAAAATTCGAAGTTGAATATCTAAATAAATATAAAGGATATTTAAATAAAATTAAAAATAAATTATACGTGGTTATAAAATCTAGAATTTATATTCCCAGATTTTAAAAACTGATGTTATCTAGTCCAAATTTGTTTACAAATATTGTAATTTTTCATCAACATATTTCACCACAATTCAATTATTTTTTTTAAATTTAAAAATATGATTTCTAGTTATTTTTGCCCTTTATATTATTCTTTAAGTTTTAATCAAATATCTTTCATAATTATCAAAATATTGAAATTCGAATTTCTTAATTTTTAAAGTATTTATTTTGTTATTCCAAGGTCAAATCAAGCAGAATTTAAAAAAATTTTAAAACACGTATTAATTTAATTTTAACTATATTAATTTTAATTAAAAAAATTATAAAATTTTACGGATGGTTCGGTTGGAGGTTATGGGTCTTTTGTACTTTCTCCTCAGTAAATTACATATATAATAGTTAGCTAAAACAAACCTAACTCTGATAATTCAATCTTTATCAAATTATTATGTAATGTAGATTCTGTTTGATAATAATATGAAATAAATTGTATGACCTTGATCAGTGCAGCATTCAATTTAAGACATGGTTTACAAGTAAAGTTATGAACATAATTTGATTCTTGATGAGTTTAATTGAATTCAGTTGAACTAGCTAATTAATAATTAGGAAAGAATTGATGGTAATGCGGATGTGGCATTTATAAAGTGACATATGCGTAGTCGACAAAATCACAGCCAAAATGGCTTTTATTGATCTCCAGTCGGTTCACAACATAGAGTTTTTTTAGCTAAAACTTAACTCAACTCGAAGTCTATTCAAATCACATATCAATAGTTTCAAGGCTTCGAGTTGTCAAGACCTGAATCGAAGCCAAATTTTAGAGCATTTTCCATATCTTTTATGAGAAGATATTTGTTGCAAATATAACACATTTGTTATAAAAGTCAACAAAATTTCGATTAATTGTCGAACAAATTGAATATTAATTAGTTTTTAGACCACAAAAGACCACAAAAATGTTGAATACATTCAGACGTTCTTTACTTCAAACGCCTTACAAATCATCGTTTGATTCCATATTAAGAGCTTATTTTTCGACTCAAATACCTGAGCCATCAGAACCTCGAGTGGTGACAGACATTCCGGGACCAAATTCAGTCCGACTAAAGAAGGAATTGGATTCCATTCAGAACTCTTCCGGAGTTCAACTTTTCGTCGATTATAACAAATCGGTCGGAAACTATTTATCGGACGCCGACGGAAATGTGTTTCTTGATATTTATAGTCAGATATCATCCATACCTTTGGGTTACAACCATCCGGCGCTCCTTAAAGCAGCGGCTGACCCAAGCAATATGTCTGCTTTTGTTAACAGAGCAGCGCTCGGAATACTTCCGCCGCAAGATTTCGCTGACAAATTAAAGTCAGCCCTTCTATCGGTCGCTCCGAAAGGACTGACAGAAGTGCAGACAATGGCGTGCGGCAGCTGTTCCGTTGAGAACGCCCTCAAAGGTATTCTCGTTTTAAAGTTTCAAATTTTGAATTTCAATTTGAAAAATAGCCGCATGTTTTTGGTACCGCTCTAAACAGAGGAACGGCTCCCCTCCAACTCAAGAAGAATTGGATTCTTGTCTGGAAAACCAATCACCCGGAGCTCCCAAATTAACTATTATGTCTTTTAGAGGAGGTTTTCACGGCAGGACTTTTGGTGCTTTGAGTTGCACTCATTCCAAGGCAATCCACAAGTTGGACGTCCCCTCATTTGAGTGGCCGATCGCAACGTATCCCATATATAAGTATCCATTAAATGAAAATCTAATCCATAACGAAGAAGTCGATCGCAAATGTCTCCAAGAAGTTCAAGAGTTAATTGATGAATATGAAAGAAAGGGAAGGCCTGTGGCCGGACTCATCATTGAGCCAATACAGGGAGAGGGTGGCGATAATCACGGATCCGTACAATTCTTTCAAAGGTTACGTAAACTTTGCTCTAAAAATGGCGTCGCATTTATTATCGATGAGGTTTGTATTAAACAGATTTTAAATTTATTTAAATAACTATTGGATTGACTGTTAGGTGCAAACTGGTGGCGGACCCACTGGTAGGATGTGGGCTCACGAACACTTCCAATTAGAAGATAGTCCAGATATCGTAACTTTCAGTAAAAAGATGCAAATCGGAGGCTATTTCTATAAGAATCCGTTCCGCCCGGACCAACCATTTCGTATATTCAACACATGGTTAGGCGATCCCTCAAAACTTATCTTTTTGGAAGCAGTCGTCAAAGTCATTAAAGAAGAAAACCTGATCGAAAAAATCGATAAAACCGGTGATTATATGCTCAGAGGCTTGGAATCGATTCAAGACAAATATGCCAATCTTGTGCTGAACGCCAGAGGTAGGGGAACCTTCTGTGCCCTTGACTTCCGCACTCCTGAACTCAGAGATAATGCAATTAAGGTCTGAACTGTTTAACTCTCCGAATGTCTTTAACCCAATTGGTCTCTGTATTGTAGATCTTACATAAGAATGGAGTTCACTGCGGAGGCAGCGGTTCGGCCACTTTGAGAGTCAGAACTACTCTGACCTTCTCTGACAAACACGTCGATGTCTTCCTTAACAAATTGGAACTGACTCTCAAACAACTGAAATGATGCCAAAACAATATTTCGTTCAATAATTTTGTTAATTAATATCGACTTTTATTAAATATATTTTAATTTTGTTTAAAATGTTATTCGTCTCAAAATGTGTTCACATTTTAAGTCAAATTAAAATCTTTAAAATCAATTAAATTTCATTGAATTTCTATTTTATTTGAATTTTAATCTAATTTAAAGTCAAACTAATTATTATTTTACAACTTTAGCAAATCTGAACCTATTTTAAGCTAATAAGTAATTATTCGAGGCCTTTCCTGCCTGGGTCATTCAATTGCCAATGAAACCTAATGACGTCCCTATAGTTCTTGCCTCCCAGCGCCCCATTTTCAACGCGAGTATCATCTGTATCCTTGGGAAACATAATCTGCCAGCCCTCAGGATAATTTTCAGTGGGAGTGTTGGCCCTCAGGTTAATGATACCGACCAGAGCTCCGGCAACAGCCACAGCAAAACCAATGCCTGTACTGCGGTCTAAACAATGGATATGCAATTAGAATGGGACAGATTGGGACAGATTGAGGCCATAGAGGAAACGTACACTTATAGCCCCAAATGAGTCCAACGGAGGCGCCGCCTAATATGTGATTCCAGGGGTGTTCGTATGTGTCCTGCTTTTTGCCCCTAAGATTTGCCACACAACAGGTCACCGCAGAATACATTACAAAAGAACCCCCTTTTGGCCAAAGAATAAGATATTATATGTAAATCAAAAGCAAAGCAATTACCGATTCTTCCGAAATGAGAGGCCGCGCGGCCCAAAGCCTTCCAATAATTCAATTGTTTATTTCCCAACACATCAACCATTGCCACGAATGCCGCTGACATTCAACATTAATAAACAAATCAAGACATCAATGGATAAAAACCTGCTTTGGATCCGACGACACCGTAGTCCAACACTTTCTTGTGGCAGTCCTCGTAGTCAGGAGTGTCGAAAAACTCATACCTTTTCTTCGGTGGTTCCCCAAGAACCTCCTTCTTTGTATAAAAAGGAGCAACATTTCCCCAAAAGCCAAAAGGGTATGGATAGGGGGGTAACCAAACGGGTTTATGTGTCCACTCGTCGGGTATTTTCCAGTCTCTGTAACCCATTCTTCGATTATTCAGTTAACAAATGGAAGAGATTTTATAAAAACATAAACAAAAGTCACACAAAAAGTACGTACGAATGGAAAACTGACTTTCAGGACATCAATCATTAAATACCAGTTCTTCCAAAATTACCCTTAATTCTAGTCTTTAAATCATGTTAACCCCAAAAAGGAGCCTGATTTTCTAGTAAGTCAACTCAAATCTGTAAAGTTTGAGACATGAGAAAGGTTTAAATGAAGCAGAATGACCAAGCATCCAATTATGTATTTGTGGTTGATCAATTTTCCAAACATTCAACAACAAAAAAGGCTACTTTTTTTAATGAAACTGCTCTGTAGATGATTAAAGATGTCTTGGTAAATTGATGCCAACTTTTAAGCCTAGTCATTGATAGTTTGATTAACCAGTATAATTCATAACTGATGAAAATAATTTCTAAAATAATGGTCTGAAAGCGATTACATTTAAGTTAATAAACAAAAAGTTTTATTAAAAACATGAATAAAAAGATGAAATGTACCAAAAGGTATGTCACAAATAGTGCCACAACTGATACTGAGGTGAAGATCTCTTTGCGATTTGATAAGCAGTTTCTCCGCTTTCATTCTTCACATCAATATCTATGTCTTCGTTATATAAGAAGAGTTCGAGAAGTGGTCTATTGTTGTGATTTGCGGCCAAATGTAGAGGAGTATTGCCTCCATTGGACAGGGCATTAATATGAGCGCCACAATTCAGCAATAAGTCGATGGCCTCAATGTGTCCCCATTTGGCCGCACAATGTAATGGAGTCCAGCCATCGGCGGTCGGGGCTGACACGTTAGCCCCCGATTGGATGAGATATCGCATCACATGGATGTGATTGTTATAAGTGGACCGATGCAGAGGAGTGTACAGATCACTGTCCACCGCTCCCACACAATTGCCATCCAATTGGAGACACTTCTTGACTGTGAAAAGGTCTCCATTTTCTGCGGCATTCAATACTTGGTCATTCAAATCATAATTATTGTCATCGACTTCTTCACACTTCAAATCACTTTCTTTTTTCAGTGAAATGTTTGGCCTTTCATTCAATTTGTTTTCTTTGACTTCATTTAAATGATTCATAATTTATATGAAAACTATCGACGATTTAATAATTACTTTCATTTTGTATTTATATATCATTTAAATTGAGATCAAAGTTGACATAAATTGAGTCACAAAACAAACAAAATGTAAACAAAAACAGAATTCAAAAGTTCGTCATTTAAGATGACCTGCGCTCTAATGTTCTGATCAGACAAAAGTTACAAACATAACCTTGTACACTTGATATTATTGGCAGATAATTAGTTAGAAAGTTTCCGATTTAAATCAAATGTTTTTCTCAATATTTGTCTGCAAATAAATCTGAATAAAAGACATATAAATGGCTTTCGTGAGGAAATTGTGGCCAAAAAATAGTGGAAAATGGTTTGAAATTAGGAAAAGTGATGCCTCACAGTCTCTCCTATTTAGATGTCTTTCCTCACGATCACAAAATCCAACGAATAATCAGACAAATGACAGACATTTGTTAAATAATGTGACGCTTGAAGATAATGGAGACCTTCTCAATGGTCTGAATGAAGAACAGATCGAATTAAGAGCTAATGTCAGGAAATTCATTGAAAAGGAATTGACGGAACAGACAGTCCAACAGATGGACAAGTCGTCAGAATGGTCTGATTTCAGGCAATTTTGGCGCAAATTGGGATCAATGGGATTACTAGGAGTGACCGCAGAGTCTAAGTTTGGTGGACTAGAGTTGGGGTATTTCGAACACTCACTCGTTGTGGAAGAGATGAGTCGGTGCTGTGCGGCCATTGCTCTCTCATATGGAGCGCACAGTAATCTCTGTGTCAATCAGTTGACACTCAATGGCAGCGATCAACAGAAACACAAATATTTACCAAAACTGATCGATGGCTCACATGTCGGCGCTCTCGCTATGAGTGAAGCGGGCAGTGGTTCTGATGTTGTTTCGATGACAACTACCGCTCAGAGACATAAAGATTATTACATCCTTAACGGATCAAAGTTTTGGATAACCAACGGCTCTGAAGCTGATGTCGTTTTTGTCTACGCGAAGACTAGCGATAAGGGAATCACTCCTTTCATTGTCGAAAAAGGTATGGAAGGGTTTAGTGTTGGACAAAAAATAGACAAACTAGGGATGAGAGGTTCGCCCACCGCTGAACTCTTGTTCGACAACTGCAAAATACCGATCGATAATATTGTCGGACAGGTGGACAGAGGGGTATATGTTCTGATGAGTGGCCTGGACTACGAACGGCTGGTACTTTCTGGCGGCCCTCTGGGCATAATGCAAAGTGCCTGTGAGCTGGCCTTCAACTACGCACACATTCGTAAACAGTTTGGACAAGCAATCGGCCATTTCCAGCTGATCCAGGGGAAGATGGCAGATATGTATACCAGACTTTCCTCCTCGCGATCATACCTTTATAACACGGCTCGCGCTGTCGACCAATATAAGAGAAATATGGGAACAAACATCCCTTTATCTAACACCAGTCCCTTCACAAAAGAATGCGCCGGAGTTATTCTGAGTCTATCAGAAACAGCCACACAAATAACCTTGGATGCCATTCAGATTATGGGAGGAAATGGATATTCCAATGAGTATAGCGCCGGACGATTGCTCAGAGATGCAAAACTTTATGAAATCGGAGCCGGAACTCAAGAAATAAGGCGTTGGCTTATCGGCAGACAAATCAATAAATTATACCAATAAATGACAAGACATTTTCCGACAAAACCTGGATAATTCTAATATTTTTAACTGCATTTATCAAGTACATGTTTTACTCAGGTTGTTCTTTACATTTTTCTTCTAAAAATTATACAAAGAGATAAATAAATAGATGAATAAATGTCCATTTTATATTTTTCTAGAGTGCCATAAGCTTAATAAATTTGAATAAACTATTTTATTCTTTGGTGCCATTGAATCGATAAAAATGTGGTTTAAATTGTGATTAAAGTCATAAACGAATCGACAAAAATCTTTTAAATAAATTTGAATTTTGAGAACGAATTCTCTTTTTATCGTTTTTGTGATTAGAATTCTGATTGACTTTGATTTGATCCGTGAAATAGAGATCATAAACTTCGGGATGATATGACTTGAACTGTTTAATCCATTTAAGTTTATCTCTATCTGTGAGCATGTCGTCAGTCATTATGCTCTTCAAGAGGTCGGCCAAAGCATATTCGGATAAAACATCTCTTTGTAGTTCGAACTCTTCAGATGTTATTTGTTGGCAATACTGATGACAATCGTTTCCATTCTCTCCGAACAGTTTCTGTAATTGTTTTGAAAATCGAATAAAACAAAATCAATAATAATTAGTATTAATTACTCGTTTGGCCTTTTCCAGCAAAAATCGGTCGATTTCTTCCTTCAAATCTATGGGAACTTTGAATAAATCTTTGCAATTGTTAAGCAAAATAGAAACTATTTTCTGAGCTTTGAGTTCATTGAAAGCATTTTCTTTGTCGGCGCATAATATACTTCGGGTGAATGTCTCAATCATCTAAAATTAATTCAAATCAATCGATTAGAGGAATATTTTGTAAGAAATTATATTTTTATATAATTTACATAATCTTTGAGTTCATTTCCTTTCTCTAAATTAAAATGAATTTCTTTGTTTTCGATTATTTTCGAGAGAAGTCTCAGCAGAAGATGTAAATGTCGTCTATTGGAGGACGGCATCAAAAATAAACTCATTTGAAGAACTTTCAGAAGTTTGTCTTCGCTCTTATTCATAGTTGTCGTTGAGTTGGTTTTGTTCCAACACTCGTTTGAAGACTTAGAGAACTGAGCGCTCAAATTGTCTTTTGAATGATGGCATTGATTTGGTGTTGAATTAATTGAAGAAAGAGATGAAACACTTTTGCATAGCATATACTCTCCGTCTTCGGAGGGGCTCTGCATGGCAAACCCAAAATTATAATAACCGACTCCACTTTTATCACTACTTGTGCTCGAATCTGGCGATTCGTATTGACTTTTATAAATATTTTCAACGATTGGACTTTTGAATGTGTTATGTATTGGTCTTCCAGTGCGCGGTATTGTCGCAATTGCCTCCAAATATCGAGTATTTTCACTGTTTTTGTTATCGATTCGTAGATTTTTATTCGAGTAATTATTTCGAAAAGAATTATTTCTTTTGAGCCGAGGATTGTTTGTAAAGAGATTCGTGAGTTCGTCGATTGACACGATTTTGGTCACAGGAATGTCTCCCATAAACACAGTTTCGTAGATATAATTTGGAGGCAATTCTACTGTTGTCGTCGGTGCCTGAGATTCTTGTATTGGAGTTGAAGTCTTCAATTGGTTTTCATTGGAATTTAATTGTCGTTTAATTGTATTCATCACAGAAACAATTGGCGAAAGATTTGAAGTCGGCTTTCGATTCATATTATAGTAGTTTTGATTGACTGTAGAAATGTTTTGAACGGAGAACTTGTCGTAAATACAAATAATTAAAGCATACAATTGGTTTGGAATCAAAGGGATGCCTATATTGACAAAGTAGTCTCTGACCACAGCGAATACGTCCTTTTCAAACCCCGGATATTTGGGTAAACAACTGCCAGTTCCCGAGGCTTTGGGCCCTGAGTTCAAACAAAAGTTAGATATATTAAGAATAGAAGTGACTTACAATTAGCCAAACATTTCATGGCAGACATGACCCAATGCGGCAGATCCTGATTCTTGTCAGTCAGTTGGACGACACCATTACTACTGATTCGAGTCATGTTATGCATCAAAATCAATGATATTATATCATCTCTTCGGACAAAGTCATCGACATTTGGGATGAATTCAAGCATTTTATTAAAGAATATTTGTTTGAATGCATCGCTCTTTTCATTTAAATTTAATTCATTTAATAAATTTGGGATATGATTATCACTTTTAGATGACTTCGGAGTCGAATCCAAATGTTGTCTTGGATTCAAATTTGAAGAAGAAATAAACGGAAGGTTTTCGTTGGCATGTCTTGTGAACCGATACAAGTCTTTGTTGTCTTGAAACTCTTTATTCCCTTTCTTGGAGTCCACTCTTTCAATGATATCTGTCTTCAAATATTTTCGCAAAAGATTTATTGCTTGATATCTATAGAAAAACAACAGACTTATGGTTTGATACGAGATATCAAACAAACCTCGAAATCTGCTGATCGGCGAAATGTGGACTCATTTGCAGATAATTTAAGAGCCAATCAACTGCTTCTGAAGCGGTAAAACAGTTGTGGTGAGTCTTCATGTGCTTTCTGTGTTTCTTTGGCTGAATTCCGATGAAGAAGGAGTGCAAGACTTCATTCCACTACAAAATTGCGAATTAAGGGCTAATTGTCATCATTTTTAACTATCATTTCAAACAAATAAATACCAGTTTTGTTGCTCTAAACATATTATTCGTTTGCTTTTTAACAGTTAATGGTTTTAAAGCACTCATTATTATTAAATTATTTTTAAATACTCATCAAATCGAATGAATTAAAAGGAAAAGTTTTAAAATGTTCAGAACAAAAGTTGAACTGTTTTCAAGCCAAAACTTTTAGCGCTTTTCTCAACCGTTTTCCAACAAATACTTTTTAGCCCAATGTCTGCAACAGTTTTAGGGGGACTTTCAATCAACTTCTCATTTCAATCTCTTTTCATTTAAGACTTGAGTGTTTGATCATTTAAAAATTTCTATATATGATGGTTAAAACTGAAACTATTAATAACTTGACTAATAATTGCCAAGAAAATATTCAAATTGCCTCTGAAACCCCCCTTAAAAAGGTGTATATTGTGAATAAAGTGCTCTATGAAGCAATGAAAAGAGAGATTGTCGTAAACCAGTGCTGACATCAAACAAATCATTTTTCAGTTCAACTCTCAGGAAATTCATTGAAAATCGTTTGATTTTAGAGCAAATATTGAGAAAAAAAGTGAAAATATTTGGTTTAGTTAACGCTTGGAGTGCTTTCTACTCATTCATTGAAATTAAAAATATATTTTTTATTGACATCTAATCGACCGAATAGTTAATCAAAAGGCTTTCGATTGTATTAATTGCGAACAAAATATATGATTTATTATTTAATGACTTTATTGTTATTTTTGTTAACATTTATTAGAAATTGCGTCAATTATTAGATTTTGATAAATAAATTTGAATTAATGTTTGTCTGAATGAATTGAGTGGACAGACTTAATGATGATCGCAATGGAGGGACCGCTTTGTAAATGGACTAATGTCATGAAAGGATGGCAATACAGATGGTATGCCTTTAACTTTGTTTAGCTGTCAATTAGTCCATTTTAACCCAAAAAGTTCATTCAGTTTAAGGGATTTAAGGGAAGCCTCCCTTTAAACTGTGGTCGGGATGTCTCCATTCAAATGATTTATTGAGACACTCAAGTTATGTAACGATGACTGTCTGATAAGTCTGACCGGAGATAATTTAGACTTGAAATGCAGCTTGTTAGATTGTTGACTTAAGACTCCTCCCCTGAGGCTCAGTTGTCAGCCAATCGACTTTTAAGAAATAGATTTGTTCCGTCACTCATCTGATCCGCTTTTAGTTATTTACTTTGAGTTAGTCTTTACTTAAAAATTCAAATAATTGTCAGTCATTTCAAACTTATTGTGAATTAGAGTATAAAATAATTTTGCGAAACAGTTATGACTCAAACAATTGATGTCATGAAGTGTTGAAATGATGTCAATCCAGAAGTCGAGTCGATTTACAACTTATTATCACAATCTTATAATAAAATATTCTTTAGATTAAAGTATTAGTGATTGTAATGAACTTCAATCGGTTTTCGAGTCAACTGTAATTCGATATTTTGTTTTAAATTTTTTTATATTGGATTTTAATTTTGATTTTCCCAAAATCCAGGTTCGTTTTGGACGATAACGCGGGTCTTCTCAGCTATTATACTGTAATTATAATCACAAATATATTTCATTATTTCTAATTAAATATTTCAGTCAAAGGAAAAGATGATTAAAGGAGACCGAAGAGGATGTGTCAGACTTAAGGTCAGTGTTCGTGTCATATTGATTTATCAACTGAGCTTGACAATATTCTAGTTCAATGCTCGTCTCATAATTTGGGAGATTTCTAAAATATTTGAGAATATGCCTATTCTATGTTGCTTGCATAAATTTTACTTTGTCCTTAGTTATTTGATATATAAACCATTGGGTTATCAGAAGAATTGAAATTCTTTCCAAATTATATTTCATAGCTTTTGGTAACAGTATTGATTTGAAATATTGATCTTGTTAAATTTCAACTATGATCTAGATATTATATTTGCATTAACTTCCTTTTCATTTGTATTTGTTATGTTGAAAGTGATTTTATAGACAAATTCAATATTTTCATTCTTTATCATTTCTGTCATTATTGTGAACCAAAGGGAGCGGTCATCGGTATTGACGACGAGGACGACAGCACCTTCACAATTACAGTGGACGGCAAAATGTTTCATTTCCAAGGTTTGCACATTTTTTCAATTGACACAATTTGCTTCTTCTTTAAATAGTTGACTTTTCTGAAATTGAAAAGCAGTAAATTCGATAAATGATTTAAGACTTGTTTGAAAGTTATTATCGAATCTTTATATCGATTTTATTTAATTGATTGTCAATATTTACTTTAAAATTAATTTTGGTAGAGTATTAATTGAGTAAATATTAGTGAGAGATTATTGATTAGTTGAGTTGACCTTGCCATTGTCCCTAATGATGCCCCGAGTTCTATTTGGAAAGAGGTCTAGATTTAATGGAAACAATTGAAATGTATAGTCAGGTGTTGTACGCATTCTCAGGCAAATGGGTCGCTATTTATTCTATGTTCTCAGAATCGTGTGCTTTTTGCGCAAATCGACAGAACAGCACAACTTTTTGATATTTCAATTGAGATTATATAGCGATTTGATTATAAAATAAATGACAAATGAAATTCTACACAAACGACAATATGTTTGTTTCCATGTCATCAAAAGTACACAAATAAAAATCGAAATTCAGTTAAAGTCTCGTCGATTGACTTCACTCTCATTTGTCTAATTCTTTGAATAGAATTTTATATTTGAAATGTTATAAAATAGTAATAATTTTGAGTTGTTTTTGGCTTAAAATCGAAATTGAGTCGAAAATTGTCGAAAAAGATAAAATAACTGGTGATTTGATACCTGTCTAAAGCACATGACGCTGAGGAGAGAACTCGTTGGGTAACAGCTTTAGAAGACACAATTCTGAGGCACACACATCGGAGGCGTACCAAAAAGACTGATCAGAGCCAAGTACCAACACTTTCTGACTTCGAACGAAAGCTGACCGAAACAGACGCATACTTACAGCTGTTGATAAGTCAGGTCAAACACTTAGACCAGAGAATAGATAATGTGTCCAATGAGTCTGACAAAGAAAAACTATTAGCCATTAAAGTGAAGACTTTGACTCTTTTGGATGGCATTAAACACACAATAGTCTTGTTACAAATCGCAAAGGTTTGCAACCATTCAAACCATTTTCTCTATTCGACTAACTGTGAGGAACACCTTTTAGAACACAACACATCCAGTAAACGGCACTTTAGTCTCGTCCAACAGTGAAATCGGTGCAATTACTTGCAATTCGTCAACTAATTCATCAGTTAATGACGAGATATTCAGTGATATCACAGAGACTGACAACAGTTACCACAGAGTTGTGCCGATTTCGAGTCATCCCAAGTCGTTTGGAAATAATTTCCCTGTAGTTCGGAGCACTGTCTGTGAATCAGTCCTTAATATACATTCTGTACCTGAAGTGTCTTACAGTAGTAGCGATGATGATGACTTCTTCTATGACGCGCCCGAAGATTCTTCAGCGCCCACACTAATGACCAAACCTATTGGTGAAAGTGTGTCCCAAGTGATCGGCAATTTGGACCAATTAGCTGTCAAAGACGAGAAGTCGAATCAGACTTCGATTGATTACGATTTGATGTATGAAAGCGAAGAGGAAGAGTTGGGTTCCATCGAAAATCATGGATCAGTTATCTCTCATCTCATATCTCAGGTCAAAATAGGAATGGATTTAACGAAAGTAGTTTTGCCGACATTTATATTAGAGAGGCGTTCCCTTTTGGAAATGTATGCTGACTTCTTTGCACATCCGGATCTCTTTGTGAGGTATTTCCTCAATATTTACAATCGTTGATAGAATTAAGACAATGAATTGTTTGGTAGTATTACCGACTGTCCGACCCCTCAGGACCGTATGATTCAAGTTCTGAAATGGTATTTGTCTGCTTTTCACGCCGGAAGGAAGAGCTCTATCGCCAAAAAGCCTTATAACCCTGTGTTGGGAGAAGTTTTCAAGTGTTATTGGAATGTTCCCGGAGTGTCACCAAAAGTCAGTTCAGCATTATTTTTATCAATCAATTTATAATTTCTACTAAATTCAGGAGCAAACAGTGTCTGATGGGCCGGTGCCCTGGGCTGACGCAACAAATTTGACATTTATTGCGGAACAGGTATCACATCATCCGCCCATATCTGCCTTTTATGCCGAAAATGTCGAGAAACGGATTATGTGTTCCGGTATTGAATTCGATCTGATTTTCATTTATAAAAACTTTTTTGTCGTTTTAGCCCACATTTGGACAAAAAGTAAATTTTTGGGACTAAGTATTGGAGTCAATAACATCGGTGTCGGTTCCATATATCTGTTGGACAGGGGAGAGGAATATGTTTGTTCTTTCCCGAGTGCTTATGGTCGATCAATTCTGACTGTGCCTTGGGTTGAGTTGGGCGGATCCGTCACTATCAACTGCCAACAAACAGGATATTCTGCAAACATCGAATTCCAAACAAAGGTTTGTATGTCTGCCCCTTAAGTTCTCAAGAAGTTGTTTTATTGAATAATCGAACAGCCCTTCTATGGCGGCAAAAAACATCGAATTAGTGCCGAAGTATTTAGTCCTCCGCCGACAAAAAAATCCATTTTAACCGTTTCAGGCGAATGGAATGGTTTAATGACATCCAAGTGCTCACAAACTGGCAAAACACAAGTATTCGTCGATACAAAAGCAATTCCTATCATTAAAAAACAAGTCAAACCTATTGGACAGCAGCAAGAATTCGAATCTCGCTACCTTTGGAAGGAAGTGACCGCAGCTCTTAAAAAGCAAGAAGTCAGTGCCGCCACTACCGCCAAGTTTAATGTTGAACAGAACCAGAGAGAACTCGTCAAAGAAAGACAAGAAAAAGGAGTCAAATGGGATAATAGGGTAATGTCTGCATTCTATCTCTAACTTAACAAAGAGAAATGGCTTATAGTGTCTTAAATTACAGACCATTTTAGTCAAATATTTCAGTTAATTCAATGAAAAAAATAGAAATTAAACACTTTCTGACAATTTCTCTGAAAATGTTTAATTCTACAGAATTGTGCTCTAATTTAACCAAATTTACTCGCGTTTTATAGTTCAGGGATATCTAGTAGTCAAACTTTATGTTTAACATTATAGAGCGTGAGGCTCAAGGTTAATTTCGGTTAGTGATTTAAGCATTTTTGAAATCTGGTCTGGGGTAAAAACATGTCGACTAATATTCAAAAATTGTTATATAGTCTTAGAATTTGAGAAATGAGAAAACAAGATGTTTAAAGTGACATAACTACTGACTATAGTAACTTAAAACATGTATAACTGTCAATTTATAACAATTATACAGTATAAACCGGATATAAAAATCACCTGGGTGTTTTGAAAATTGGTTGTTTCTAACCGGTTTTGTCTATAAGCGAATAACTCATAAATTTATTTTTAAATCACCGTTTAATTAATTTCAACAAATTCTTAAAATGCAAATAAGTTTAAAACAGATTTAAACAAAATAGTCAGTAATTTTTGGTTTTTAAAATTTCTAATTGTAGTTGAGAATAAGATTTTCAATTTTTCAGTCGTAATAATTTACAGTAGTTGTGTATAACAGATAGCATTTATGTGAGACCGGCTCTCATAATTGTGATTTATAAGTGGTTTTTGTTTATAAGCGATTGTTTATCGCAACATCTTTATCATTACAGCCCCATAGGATCTGCCGGGGTTTCCAAATTGACCAAATTATATCCGATATTGTCTATAACCGGTTTTTATATCCGGTTTATACTGTACACAGTATCATCAAGTAATTAAATTGAAAAGGTTAGACACTATGCTATGAAGTGGTTACAAAATTGCTCAAAATGTTTTATGTCTTTCAGTTCAAAAACTTCAATTATTAATTATTGTAATAATTTGTTTGGAATTACAGGTCTTCCATAGTTTGGGTGATAATTGGAACTATAACAATCCATTGACGAAAAGGAAATAATAATTAAATGTTTAGTTTTTTTAAAAATATTCTATGCATTCTTAGAATCAATTAATTGAAAACATTCTAATTTTAATCTAACATTTGTTATATAAATAAAAGTTTATTTTCATTTACTTTAAATTCCAATATCGATCTATCGGTTGTTTTTTAATGTTATTATTTTTAAGTTTAGGATTGACTCAATTTTTACAATTTGTTGTAATACTAGTCGCAGGAAATTCATTCAAAAATATTAAGCGATTTCAATATTTTTGTTATATTTGTTCTTAAAGTGAAATTTGAAAATAAAATTCTTTATTCAGTTTTGTTATTCGAAATATAATCACATAAAACCAAAATTAATTGTAAACCAAATGAAAGTTGAGTTGTTTTTGATGAAATTAAGACAACAGTCGATAGATTTGGTAAATAAGTTAAAATGGAATCAATTAATGGCTTTAGTATCAGTTAAAAGACTCGTTACTAACATTTTTATATAAAATTATATAAAAGATACCATATTTTGAGTCTATTTTCACGCAAGAGTTAGAAAGACATCAAAGGTTAGAATAAGTTAGTCATCGGTTTCCAATTGAATCACTGGTTAATTGGCAGAACAGGTCCATTGTCTTATTATCTAAAATGGCAATTTAATCATTTGATTGCTATATTCTGTGCCGATTAGTCCTCTGCAGGTCAGACTCAATTCGTTGATGATTTCCTTGAGTTTTCTTTTGTTTTTCCTTTGAGTCAGAATTAGTCGAATGAAATGAGTCTTCTGTTCTCTGTTCACATTATTGGTAGGAAAGCCTTCTTTTTGAACCAATGAGTTCATAGCACGGCTCAGATTATCAAAATATTTCCAGTTAAGAGCCATCAGAATGTCTGCCATGTGTTCAACTACAGAACGGGGCGAGTCGTAAGTACCGGCGATCACAAAGAAGACCTGCGCCACCAAATTATCGAACTCTTCGTTTACCACTTTATTCATAGCTTCGACTTCACGGCTCAAGACTATGAATTCGGATATGAATGAAGAACAGTAGCGAACCGTTGGTTTCTCTGGTAGGATAAGGGCAGACATCGCACATCGGAATAGATTGGAGACATCCAATGAATTGCGACTAAAAATTGCCGAAACCTTTTTAACGATATTAGCCATTACTGAGAAGAACACTTCCAGAAGAGCTGTTTGTTGTCTAACATCTGTTTGACAACAATTCAAAGTGTGATTACATATTCTGACCAAATACTCGGTTAAATCGTATTCCAAATCGACATCTTTTCCGAAAAGAATAATCAAATGTTTCGATATTTCAAGAACTGATGTCTGACATGAAGAGGAATATAAATATAAAAGCAATTCTAATATTTTATGAACGAGTGGTTTGATTTGATCCAATAAAGTGGTCACCGACTTCTTTATACAATCACAGAGAGATTCAGTTATGGTCTCATCGGTTGGCCATTTGCTACCAATACCCATGAAAATGGGCAGAACCTATGAGTCAAACAATTGGATGGATTCGATTGCAATTTTCACAAATCAATACCTGTTCCAGAATTATGTAAATCGGTTGCGGTGTCTGACTATTGACCGGTTGACAGCTCTGAACATTGCCTTTGTTGTCACTGTTGTCGCCGTCTTCTAAATCATTCCTTTTGAGATTGACGTCAAGAGTAGAGAACAGCATCGCTATCATTGTTAACTGTGAAGACATGTGAGCCCTCAGTGTCTGGTCGTCAATATTGATCGATTGATGGCATTGGTTCAGAACACTATGAATGTCTGCTACGATTGGTGTCAGAAGTTTGTTGACTCCAATCATTATTTCTTCGATCGGAAGGACAGACAAAGTCAGACCAATCGAACACATTATTCGAGATTTTTCTTTTGCTTTAAGAACCGAATCATAACTCAAAGATTCCTCACAAACACAAAGTATTTGTTGAGCGAAGGGTTTGATAACTGGTTGACACTCACGAGTGATATCTTTAAGAGCCATTGTCGCTGAAACGGTCACAAATTGATGTGATTTGAGACCAATTGTCAGAAGTGATAACACATTCGGCAGATATCGACTGTTGTGAGAAATCCATTCACTATAAGCGGCCAAAGTATCCATCGCTGTGGCCAACAGTCGGGGCGACGAAACAAAAGTCAGGGGAATATTGGGTAAAGAGTCGAATATTTGTTGCAAATAAATAGATTCGGAAACGTCGACGTTCTCTGCTATAGAACTGAATGCATAGAGAACTGCCTCCAGATATTGCCACGATTTGGTCTGATCTTTGTTCAGTTGTGCTGTCAAATGATTGGTAGCCAATTGGAAATGACTTAAGAGATTTGATAACATCGACACCCGAAGAATATTATAACAATACATGAAAGAGTCGCCGATGTCTTGTCGATAGCATCTGAAGCTCTCTCTGTCATAGCTGTTCCACTCATTTTCAAAGATATCATCGGATGGGTATTGAACTTTGACCAGAAACGCATCGATCAATGAATGAAACAATGGATTGAATAGAGTTATGTAAGTCTCGATTCGGGACTCATCTGATGCTATGATGTCGTCCTGAAGTGTGTACCAGAAGTTGAAGGCCTGTTCACTACAGTTCTCATCTATAGAATAATAACCCGGAGTTGCACTACATTTGAGGATAACTGATATTGTCTTCAGAATGTTGTCGCGATGTTGAGGTTTGTCTATTACAGCGTCCAAAAGGAGTCGGGAATGAGTTTCAGCCAATTGTATGAAAAGACTGTAAATACTATTAACCATCTCTTGATTGGACTCTTGTATGGCTTTATCTAAAATCGGTTCTAAACCAACCATTTTGTCGATTAGTCTTAAGACGAGATTTGGTTGTTTATGCATTTCTGGGTGAGAATAGATGTTAGTCATGGCCTCCATTGACGTCTGACTTAGATTCTCGTCACAAATTGACTGAAGAATTAGCAAAACTATGTCTTCGTGATTGTCGGCTAAAATTAAAGGACCGGTATTTTGAGACCAATTAGAAAAGCATTTAATGGCTGAGGTTTTTATTTCTTCATTCAGTTGTGGTTCGGACAGAACCGCCAAAATTATAGAAAATATTTGTTCGTTGAACTTCAATAAAGCACTTCTGATGATTATCTTCTGGTGTTGAGTCAAATAACTTGTCTGAAACTCTTCGGGTATTGCAGACAATAAGTCCATCAAAGCTTGAAGTACTCGATTGACCGGAATGTGAGACATTTTGTTTGGTTGTAATGTTTGGACCAAATCAGTGATTGCGTTCTCCCAGCAGTTGGCCACCGAACGGACCACATATGCGGCCAAACACACAACGATTCTGGTCTCAACTATTCTTAACCCATCGAAAGATAAATATGATATCAATAACTGAATCAATTGATTCTTCAGATCCATTTGCTTTTGAGGATCCAATTCATGAAAAAATTTGACAATTTTTGTGTAAAGAGTCGAAGCGCCGAAGTATTGGACTTCGACTGCTTTGGACGGATTGAGGAGCGCCGCCGACAGCGCCCACGCATCAGATGACACCTGAATGCATGTCAAGTACTGATTGGCCTCCGATTGACTCAAATGATTGCTGTTGTGATACAACTCACGAATCAAACGCTCGATGTCTTCAACCGATGGATTCATTATTTCAAAACAAATTACAATTAATTTTTCAATCAATTCAATTGAATATAGTTTTTGTTGACACAAATCAATATCTAAAACAGAAACTTATTTTCAAATTTTGTGAATCACTTATTCAAATGGATTTAATTTGAAGCAAAAGATTTGCTTTACTTTAGTATTTGTTGAATGCTTTCAGTCTTTTAATTCACTTAAATGTCAATAAATAATTACAATTATTGTCAAAAGTAATCCTCTAAATGTGAACAACAGATGTCATCACTTGACTTAACCTCACATTCTTTATTATCGGAGTAGAAGTTTTGTACGAAAACAAACCAAAAGCAGACCATTTTCATACATCACATGACGTCGTCTTTCTGTTTATTTGAAAGACATACAAAATACTGCCCAAAATTACGTCTATATTTTGCAACAAACATTGTAATCAATGAAAACACAGTCAAACACATGCTTTCAAAGAACTCAATTCAGATTTGAATAAAATTCAACCAAATTTTCTTTAGGAATCAGTTTATCTGTCAGTCTGTAAAGGATGAGTTTTTATTTGATTATTGTTTAGATAGTGTGATGGTTGATTAAGTTTGTGGTGTAGACGTAATTGTGGGCAGTTGTTTGTCTGTGTCTGATATGAAGTGAATTAGGGTTAGCTGTATATGAATTGTCTGACTTTAATGGCTTCCTTCTTAAAAGGTTTGTGACATGTATTTAACATTTATCCTCTTTTATTGCCATAACTTTAATCATTAAACAAATCATACATTTTGACGAACAATTATTTGATGTGATTAGATCCGTGTCCTCCACCTTCTTATTCAATTTGTTCGAACCAAACGATCCGTTCACAGGACGAAACTTCATCGGTAATTGACTCAAACTTTTGCCAACGACTATCACCAGTGGAACAAACAATGCCTCCTCTTATGTCCACCGAAACGGCTGATTCGCTTCGCCAGGAATTCAACAGTCATTTAATAGGTATTGAAATCTTTTTAAACCATTTTTTGTTTTAGTTTTTATAAATTTTCAATCATTTACTAAAAAACATAAATACTATCAGTATCTAGTTCATATTTTGGATAACCTGTATTTAAATATCTGTTAATTTCTTAATATTATCTGTATTTCTATTGAAAGACTGATTCAAATTTGTTAAGATTTTAGGCCAAAAATTTGTAAAATAGTTATGAGTTGAGAGAAAACCGGTTCTCTTTCTAATTAATATCCGACACAATATCCCATTTTATTAATTTATCCCTCGATCAGCAAACTTAGCCTCTATTAGGAATCTTTTCCAAACTGTACAGGCTACTTTTCCATCTTCTAAATTGTGTAACACTGGTTAAATTGTTTGAATACAGTTTGAGTAACATTAAACCGGTTGAATTCAGTTAAAACTTATTTTATCGGAGCTAAGCTTTTTTCGATTTGATTCGGTTTTGGGCAATCCATCCTTGCCCATCTCTGCCCATCCTTGCCCATCACTCAATCTATCCTTCAACAGTAAACTCAAATGAAAACTGTGAACTTTGTGTGAGAGAAACCAAGTTAATATACTAATAAAAACTGAAATATTGTGTTCAAAAGGCCAACAACTATACCATCACTTGTTTTCGTCATAAGAAACTTTCAGTCCAATTATTTTTCAGCACAACTATTATATTTTGCACTTATTTTTTAGGAAAACATTTGCTTTTATTCACTCTTTCATTCATTTAGTTGTCTGTAGTAATAGAATAATTAGTCTAAATATAATTAGTGAGTACTCGTTGTGAGGAGTCTATCCTCAGTCGATCCTTTAATTAATGTTTAGCTCAAAGCAATTCTCTTTCATTCAGTAATAAGCGCTGAAATGGTATTCATTGCTTCCATATATCGATGGCTTAGTTTATGTCTAATCCTCTTATTTTCTGACTTATTAGCTAACAATTGACTGAAGTTTTAATTAGTTTCTCGTCTCAGACTATATTTCCATTCAATTCTCAATCAACTCCTTATTCGATATATCACTCAAACATTAATTCTAATATATTTTGAGGACAGAAAGAATTCCATTGAAAAAAATGTGCCATCACCAAATATTCCGAATAGCTTTCCTGTTTTCTCTTTATGGCTTGACTACTAGTGCTCCGGGGCTTTTGCGTAAACATTCTTTTGGGAGAGTAGAGAGAGAGAGAGAGAGGGAGGAGGGAGGGAGATGTTGCTAGCACAAGGTTAGCAAGTCGTGATAAAAATCTTAGGAGAGTTGGTCTCTGTTGGGACAGTGGGATGGGATGGCGAGCACAAGAAAACATCTTTTTAGCACGCTCCTTAGTGATAGGAGGGCTTTTGTGTGTGGGTCAGATTTTTTTTAATTTTCATGCAAATCAAATTTTACCTAAACGTTTTAATTTATACTCATTTATTTCTATTGGATGTTATTTGCAATAACTCAAAATAATTCAATCTATTTATGCTATTAGTTTTACAAGATTATTATACGTTAATCCTTTAATCCTCAAAAAACTTTTATTCATATAAAAAATTAGTTTTTCCCAATTATCTAAAAAACTGCAAAAGCATTTAAATTCATAAAGCTCATTCGATGAAGATCCTTTATCAAATTCATATTTTATTTTTTAGGATTAAAGGATTTCGCAGTTAAGCAGTTTAATTGATTTTATTAGTGTTAGGGAAGGTTTTTAGTTTATAGATAAATTGTAGGCTTATGGCTAATAGGAATTGTATTTTGGCTAGTAGGAATTGTATTTTGGCTAGTAGGAATTGTATTTTGGCTAGTAGGAATTGTATAAGTATAAAATCTCAATCCTTATAAATAGTTAAAAATTAGTGAATTTTAAAATTACAGTTTGTATAACAAAAAGTATGTTTTTAATGACATAAAACCTACCTGACTTATAAAAATTTATACACTCGAATGCTAGTATAATGAACAACATCTAGATCCCAAATCCACTTGATTAGGCATTAATGTTAAAATGGTCCATTATAATGAACCATCCTGTATAATGAACACTATGTTAAGACCAATCTAATAGAAAACTATACTAAAAACCAGTCCCTTATAATGAACCTCCAGAGCTTCAAAACAAAGTTTTATCTTTTAAAACACGTGTACATATTTTTCAATTCTTAAACAAAAATGGATGATATATCGGTAAAAGACGAAAAAGTATAGACTCTAAACTCGAAGTAACTATTTGTAGTTCACAAGAATTGAATGCATTAAACACTTGCAAAACATTTTTGTTAATTCGCGACAATTCTATGAATAACATCAGAGATGGCCAATGGGGATTATTTCGTTCCCCCCGTAAACTGAAAATACAAACCCGAGACTCTTGGGAGCGAAGCGAGCCTGCCAACACCCCAGAAATATTTTGGCCAAATTTTAGTTTTTTTTTGTAATGGCGGCCGGAAAATCCGTCATTTTGTTCTTTATTTGAAGGAATTTACCTTATTGAATCTTTAAACTTGCAGAATAGCCTCATTAAAGCAATAAGGCTAATTTACGCTTAAAATGCCTTTTCCGTCCGATATTTTACCCTCACCCAGCACTAACCTCTCTAAAAAGTTTCATTGGCCATCTCTGAATAATATCATTAATTATATTCAGAGAAAACTAACTCAAAATTCACTCAAATCTCTTAAACAAACAAAAATAACTTATTATTTACAATAAATTGCTGTGTTTGATGCAAAATACAGTTGTTAAGTAATGCTTTTCGCCACGATTCACAATGGCTTTCTCCGCGTTAAAGCGATCCAAACATGACTCCTATTTCATAATTGCATTCAGACTCATATAATGGTTTAAAACTATTTTAATTCAAATATTTATAAAAATACATTTAAATAATTATTTAAAAGCATTTTAAAACTTGTTTCAATTATAAGTCTTATTTTCAATGTTATGGCTATCAATCAAAGGGTAAACAAACCGAGCGCTAAATCTATACGAAAGCTGACAATGAATCGAATTGAGAAAATAATTATGAAATAAGAGAAATTCATGTTTGGATCGCTTTAATACGGAGAAAATCATTGTGAAATGTGGCGAAAAGTATTACTTAATAGCTGTACTAAAATTTTATATTGACATTTTCCTACCCAACAAACTTTTTGATTCTTCTAATAGGTCCCACACAATATGACAATATTCGAAGCAAAATATTTCTTGGTATTTAGCCTCGACCTTCATCTTTTCTATTACAGTATTACCTAATACCTAACATCAGGGTATAAATGACTGAAATGTTTTGGAAAGTGGCGAGAATTGCACGGGCGTTATTTACCAAACAATTGGGACAGGTTCAATTATGTCTCTACTTTGAACCATCCAATAAAATAGACTTCGAATTTAAAATATTAAGAGAGATATAAAACTAAACCTTATTCTTGAACTTAAACAAAAAGTAATAATTATCAGATGTGCTAAACTAAATCAAATACTTATTCAATATGCTTACACATTACACAACTAACCTTTTACCTCTCCTAAGAGAACATGTACATGTAATTATGTTATTATATGTAAAAGGGCATTTTCGTGAAACTTCAAAAATGGGTGTACTGTTACCCGAATAAGAGTACACTCTTAGCATAGATTCACATAATAGTACACAACTTTTAAATCAATAATTTTATTGATATCTTAACAATCGATACATTATTCTAATTAAAGTGAATCTAAGGTTTCAATTATCTGTTCGTCAGACTCTTCATAATCTTAATAATTTGATTATCTTCTTCAGACACTTCCATCTCTTCAACACTTAAACTCATTTTTAAACTAAAAGCTAAAAAATGTGTTCATTGAAGACCAGTGATA
>JAQIWP010000074.1:0-45840 GCA_034695525.1 Euzetes globulus
AAAATAAACAACTTGTGAAAATATAGAGTGTGAAAATATAAGGCTTTTACTGTATTTGAATTCTTATTTAATTTTTTTAAATTCTTGAATTCCTTGACTCACTTGATATCTACAGAAACAACAACAGCGACCACAACATTGGTTCTTCAGTTTCAAGCGGATCACTTGATTACCGCTATTATCCATTAGTTTCATTTCAAACTTACGGCCTCTTCGACAACAATTGACTGCACAACAGTCCTCTTCCTCTTTACATTTGAAATGATTTCAATAACATTTTAAGTATTGATTCAATTGAATCAAAAAGCCATACCTTCAACAGCTTTGAGAACAGTCTTTCCGTCAGTATCTTTGACTTTATATTTATTCAATTTGTCGCAACAAAAACATTTATCACAGACAGATCCCATGACATCCAATTCCTGTTTAACGAGTAGGGACTCATATTTGCTAATGATTTGGAGTGATCCAGAACCATCAGCCTTCGATCTGCCGAATAAACTGAATTCAGTGGTCTCTGCAGTTTCAGCACTTATCGGCTGTTCTGTAATTACATTGTCTTCGGAACTCATTTTTACTTAATTCAAAGCAATATTAGCGCAAATGAATGGAGAGGTGGCCCACCCTATTCTACTGCACACAACCGATCGATATTACATTGAAATAATGTTTTTGGTTCTGTTGCATGAAATGATTGGAGAGACCATTAATCTCTATGACGATATCCTTTCCCCAAACTTCCCCAAATTCAATAAAGAAAACATTGAATACAATAAAATCATTCATTTAATTAAAATATGGCATTAAGTCAATCAAGTGTTTGAATAAATATTTTCATTTAATCAAATGTGCGCCAATAGAGTTGAGAGTGGATCGGGTGGATCGGGTGGATCGGGTGGATCGGGTCGATCGGGTCGATCAGGCAATCGAGTCGTACAAAGCTTTTGAATGATGTCTAATATGTTCGCCAATGAATGTGGAGACGAAGAAGTAGGAGTGTTCGTAGCCGTCCTGTAGACGATAAATAATGGGCACTTTAGCGGCGGCACAGGCCTCCACCAAATTCTTGCCCATTAAGTCATTGGTCAGATAGGGATCAGCTGCGCCCTAAACAACACAATCATTTCAGATTATAATTAATCAAATGTATTGTCAGAAACCTGATCAATGAGCAGATTAAGAGGAGGTCCGTTATATTTTTGTGCCAAAAGTGTTGCGTCCCATTCCTCCCATTCTTTAGGATTATTGCCTAAATATCCGGTAAAACATTTTTGACCCCACTTTCCTTTAATCGGATTAGAAATCGGGGCGAAAGCGGTCACACTTTTGTAAAGACCAGGATTTTTAAAACTACAAATAAGAGCTCCGTGTCCTCCCATACTATGGCCACTAATTGATTGACAACCGATAATCACCGGAAAGTTGTTTTCAATAACTTTTGGCAATTCTTTGGTTACGTAGGAATACATCCGATAATTGTCTTTCCACTTGTCTTCTGTGGCGTCCACATAAAATCCAGCGCCGGTACCAAAGTCCCAATCCAGGTCCTCCCCATCAATATTAAGGCCACGAGGACTTGTGTCGGGACCCACGACAATAAGGTTTTCTTCGGCCGCATACCTTTGAAAACCGGACTTCTGGATAAAGTTCTGTTCAGTGCAGGTCAGGCCAGACAACCAGTACAGGACAGGAACTTTTATGTCATCAGACGCTTTGCTCGGAATATAAATTGAAAAATTCATTTTGCACTTCAGTTCTTGGCTCTGATGGCTATAAACCTCTTGTTTGCCACCAAAACATTTGTTACTCGAAACAAGACTAACAACTGTCGACATTTTACGTACTATTGTTTTGATGCCTAGAATCAAATTCAACTCAAATCTTAAAGAATTAATGTTTGAAATGAATTGAACGACAATTGTCTCAAAACCAACTTTTTATCAAATGGTAAGCAAAGTGTCTTAATATTGACAAAGAGATAACATTGAAATCAAAACAGGAATTTTCCTAACATTCAGAACTAATTTACTGTCAATTCATTGTGTATTCATTAAAATAATATAAACTGGTAGTAAATATCCACAACATTTACTATTATTCTGTATGACTATCAGAACTGCATTGGAAAAAGTTGAAGGACGTTTTATAAACTCACTTTAAACTAGTCAGATCAGTTTTATTAGTTAAAATTATGATATACTTTTAAATTTTGTTTAGTACTTTCAAAAAACAAACGAACAAGTAATATTTCCAGTAGTATCAATTAAAAAGAATCTAGCTCATTGACATTATGATTATTTACGATATTATACTTTAATAAATTATATAATAATAATAATAATAATAAATTCATCAAAATCTTTTGAGTAAAATTAAAATTCACTTAATCAGCTTGAAAAAACAATAATTAGCAATTATAAGCCTTACTAACTTGCTTGGATAAAATTATTGATTGAGTAATCAACAAAGATCCAATAATAACTTTCACTTTGCTTTCAAGAATCGGTTGACCATGATCAATTATATAGGAAAAAGATGGATTTCGAGAATTTAGCAGGTTGTACATAATTGCCTGACTTAAGAATTTTCAATAATTAACCAATCATTCAAATAAAATGAATGACTGAATATTTTTGGGACAATTCGTTTGATTAGTAAATTTATAAATATTTTTCTTATAATAGTTTCTGAGAAAAATTCGCATTAAATTCTTGAGTGACATAATCCGAGTCCTTTCAGTAGTCAACCAATTTGTAAAACTATGGAAACTTTCTATTTGTTGGTCAGTCAATGGGCGGCTCTCCCGAAAGAAAGAGTCGTCAAACCGGAATCCGCTATAAAAGAGTAACTTTAAGGCAAAGTCCGCGTTTTTCGTGTATTTCAATTGATTTAATTGGCATTTATTTATGTCGGCCCCCGCTTTGATCAACATTTCAGCGAACAAATACTTATTGAGTTTGAAGGCTAGTGTCAGAGGAGTTCCGGTGCCGTTTGTCGAAATGAAATGGTCAAGTTCACAGTTTCCTAAAGAGACTAAGTATTTAAAAATTGCTTCAGAAGTTGGATCTTCTCCATTATTATTCGTGTATTTATTCCTTTGAATAAGTATATGGAGAGGAGTTCCAAATTGGTTCGAGATATTAATGTCTTCTCCCATTTCAACCATTCTTCTGACCAAATCTATCGCTTCTTTCGGATCATCACAACTGATGTGTTGGACTGCATTCTGCAGAACAGTTCTTCCGATACGGTTTGCAGATAAAGGACTGGAAAGTCGGTCGAGTATGAGGTGCGCCACTTCTGGTTTGTTGGAGAGCAGAGCCGTATGTAATTCACGACAATATTCACTCATTTGTGCATTTCGTCCAAAGAGTGCAGACGTCAGCTCTTTGTTGATACTAACGGCTTGTAAGAGCGGCGAAATGCTGTTACCATCTCTTATATTAGGGTCGGCTCCTTTGCTCAGCAATAAATGGACAGTCGGCACATGATTGGCACAAACAGCAAAATAAAGAGGAGTACAGTTTGTGTGGTTCACACAATTGATATCCGCACCCAAATCGAGTAAAAGTGTCACCAGATGTGCTTTTCCGTCCTGTGCTGCGAAGTGAAGAGGAGTCAACCGATGATAATTCGTAGTCGAATTGATTCGACAATTTTTATACGACAATAACAGTCGAACAGCACTTTCCTTATCGAAGTCGACGGCCATATGAAGCAACGAATAGCCGTCTTT
The DNA here is from genome assembly GCA_034695525.1 of Euzetes globulus. Lineage (NCBI taxonomy): Eukaryota > Metazoa > Arthropoda > Arachnida > Sarcoptiformes > Euzetidae > Euzetes > Euzetes globulus. The sequence continues at coordinate 3,737 of JAQIWP010000074.1, forward strand.
GTCGGCTCCGTTCACATCAAAGCCATCGTTTAGTACTTCCGTTAAAGTCTTCAAATCATTGCTTTCAATCAAATCAAACACTTTATTGATTTCCATTTTTGTAATAAGTTTGAGACCAATAGTTGTGACAATCGATTCTCACATTTCCTGAATATTTGCCAAAACTTCTATTTTAAGATTTATTGTTTTGTTAAGAGCTCTCAAATCAAATATATGTAATCCACAACTTTTATCTCCATTTCTCAAATCAATTACTTAACATTGTCTGCATTTTTCGATTAAACAAAATAAGGAATCAAGGGAAATAATAATTTGCCTTGATTAGACCAGGGCAATTATTGGCAAAAAGGGCGCCATCTATAGATGTTTGGGACAACATTTAGAGACTCGCCATTCACTCGATTCACGCCATTCGTTGACATTTGATTGGATTCGTGTTTGGCTTTGAGTTTGAAAACTTGTAAATTGAAAATAATTTGCTTTAATTGAATCAAATTCTAAAATTTGTGGACAAAAATTAATGCAAGCAATCGGTGGTCACTAAACAAGTGTTGTTATAAGGGTTGAAACATTTGCTCGCAAATAAGGAGAGAAACAAATCGAGAGGTGAGTACTAACTAAATGTGTGTCTGTTTTGTCTCCAGTCTTGTGTCGGTTATGGGTTGAGCTCTTCTTTCTGTCGCTTCAACCCCTCCGTCCTCTTCACTAGTGTTTGCATCACTCGCTCGCAGCCAATCACTAATTGGCGCCAATTTTCAATCCATTCAATACTAGCACTAAATTCAATGATAAATGTTTTTCACTAATTTTATTCCCATTTTATTATTAAATGATTTGATTTTATCCTTAAATATTGATTATATTCAGACTATCAATAAATTATTGAAGTTACCAGAATAAAAGTGCTAACAACTAAGACATTTTGTTTTGAATTAGTGATAATAAGTTGAAAAATGAATGCCAATTACGATGAGTCCAATCGATTCCTGGGAATGTTGGCAGAGGTGGCCGTCAAGACATTAAACGCCGAACAGCAGAAGTACTCCAATCGTGTGAAGAATAAAATTGAAGACAAAACACAAAAAAAGGTTTAAATTTGGTTTAGTTATGAGGTTTTAATTGTTTACTTTTGGTTGAATTTAGTCAAAGAATGTGTTAAATGTGGAACAATTGCGTAAATTGTCGGATAAGATGTTAATCGAGTCTTTCAGTGAATTGATTTGCGATGAAATCCGTCGCGTATTTCGCTTCAAATGTGTTTTAATGCCCCAAAAGTGTGATGTCGTGTTTGAGAGCTTTGCTGGAGAGGACAGGGCTCGCACTCTAATGAGAGACCATCTTTTGGATCACATTCGAAATGTTGAGCCAAACTTTACGGCAGAAACAGTGAGCGCTCGGACTAAAAGACTTAATGAGTCGAACAAATTGCATCGCAAGACTCGTTGCAAAAACAGTGAGTCGGCCCTCAGTTCTGGTACTAAAGAGACGTTCAATTCGAGTCAATTAAGTGATGAAATTCATAGCAATAGTTCAGTCAATCGTGGCTTTCATTTTATTACTGAATCAATAATTACTTATAATCAGAGATCAAATAATTTAAGTTTAGATTCAAAATTAATAACTAAACCACAAAATGAACCAAAAGATAGTTATTTAATGTCGAGCAAAGACTTTGTTGAAGATCACTGCTATACATCACTGGACGGACCAAAAGTAAAGCCGAAACCCATAGAAAAAAGCGAAGAAAATTCATTAAACGCTAGAAAGAAATGTCTTAACGCCACTAAAGTGATCGCAACGCCGGCCTTCCCTTTCATTTATGAACCAGTTTTGCCAAATATTTCTCAAGTCATTGAAATCGGTTCCAGTGTTCAGAACAATAAGAAAATTTATGAAAAATTAGATTTGAATCAAGCAATTAGTGATAGTGTTGTCGACGAACTCAATGCCAATACTTTACAACTAAAACGACTCGCTTTGCAATACATTAATGATATTAGAGTTAAAAATAAGGGACAGACAGACAAAAGTTCATTTCGTTGCAAAATATGCGCCGATAAGACATTCACTTCTCCCACAACTCTTATATACCACTATAGAAGTCATGCCGGGGTTAAGCCCTACGAGTGTTCCCTCTGCAAAGCGACGTTCACTCGTCAGCACAGTCTCAACTATCACACGTTAATACATCTGAATAAATCCCGATTCGTTTGTGATGAGTGCGGCCGCAACTTTCGACACCCGTCCCATTTTAAAGAACACATGAGAAGACATACCGGAGAAACGCCTTACGAATGCACCGAATGTTTTATCAAGTACGTCTCCATTAAATATGTTTGATTCGCCTGTTTTTGTCTTTCAATTGAACCAAATTTTGAACTAAATTTGTTTTTTCAGATTTAAAACTCGGAATACATATAAACGGCATTTGCAGACAAAACACGCAAAGATGTTGACCTCGAAGGGAATATTCGATTTGCCCGACTCTAGCCTTCATATGCGAAAGCCGTGTCCCCCACGACGTAAATATGGGTTAGGCTTTCTTCACCAAAATATTGAAGCCGTGGCCCGTTATGAAAGGGCCCAACAAGAAGTGAATCAAACGATTAGAACTAATTGCCATTTAATTAACGCAATCGATTCCAACCATCTTTTGATTAATAATTACAATTCGAGTAAAAATAATTTCGAGAAATTACTTCAGGCGGTGGCCATCGCTGAAGACCAACAGACTATTCTTCTTCAATGAACAACAGTTTATTTTCCTATGTTTTCGTACGTTTGCTGTGACAGAGACCTGACTCTTGGAAAGCACTCATTGCCCGTTTCCCCGACCCTTTCGGACACTACCCGAGTCTTTGTTGAGCTTCAGTATTAACTGATTGTAGTTTGAGTTGAGAATAGAGTGGAAATGAGTCGCTCCGATGAGTAGACCCTCTCTTCATAATTATTTAAATATATTTAAATAGATATAATATATTAAAAATATTACATTTTGTGCACAGTTTTCGTTTAAATCGATTCTTATATTTATTGTAAATAATTATTATTCGATTGTTTTGTTAGTCATTTGAAGTTCAATAAAATTGATTCAAAAATTAAATCAATTAAAAATGTATTCCTTGTTTTCTGAAGAATTGCCAAAATTTGAATGAATTGATAATAAATATTTAAACCTTGTTTAATTCAATTACAATCTGTCGATTCCTTATTTAAAAATCACAAGTATTTGACCATTTGAAATGATAATCTGGGATTAGCAAGGTGAAAAGTTGAATGATTCGAAAATAACTAAGATGCAATGCTTTGGTCAATGTGTTGATTTGTTAACATTGCTGATTCTGTTGTAGCACCAAGAATATATTCGGGAAAAGAATCAATTATGTTGACTAAGCTTTCGTTTAAAACCTTTTGAAATCTTATAATGGCTTTTGTCCGTCGATTCGATCAAACTTTGGGCAAAGGAGTCGTCCTTTTAATTGATTTGCTGTTCGTCTAAAAAGATGTCTATTTTAGCGAATCGTTTGTTTGTATCTCTGGTTTCGGGAAAATAAAGTTCAGGTTTTGATGAAAACTTAATTAAAGATTCTTGAGTTGAAAATTGGTCTTTACTTCGATTCAATTCATTGCCATTTTTAATGCATTTGTTTATTAAATATAAATAATTGTCTTCTCTTTTCTTAGAATATGTCTCAAAAAGAGGATCACTTATACTAATGGAAGCCTTACTCATAGCTTTTTCGTCACAAACGTCCATTTTTTCGGACTCCTCTTGTTTTTCCTTTTCTTGTTTCGCATTTTTGGATTCACTCGAAAAACAATTTATGTCTAAAAGTTTTCGAAATTTTTCATATAATTCATGAAAAATAGAATCGTTTGAAACAATATTTGGTTTGAAAGCGATGGCACTCAAAGAAGAAATGTTAAGACAATTTTTCGTCTCATCCAGTGATAGCACAGAAAGGCATGGAATCTGATTATCAGCACATAATTCAATGATATTATCTTATAATAGAAGGGCTAAAGGATTGGTTAAAATCACTCCAATTATGGATTTCTCTTCAATCGAACGGATTATTGAATTGAGTCCCAAAACTAAATCATTGGTAATCTTTAAGTCACTGCTTTTAATCTGATTGTCCTCAACACTGATATCACTCGACCTCTTCATTCCTGTCTTCATCTTCTTCTTCTTCTTCTGATGTAATTTCAACGAAAGGTTTTTATCCATAATATCGATAATCGTTTGCTTAAAATCTTTGGATTCTTCATCAGTTGTTTTCCGATACAATTTGTGTTCAACTTTTGGTCCTCGAAATAAACTCATTAATCTTTTCCTCTCTTTATTCTTATTCTTCTTTTGGTTCTTGGCCTGACTTTGAGTCACATTTTTGGCTTCAATTGTCTGACTTTCCATTTCATCAATAAAAAGATCAAAATTCCTAAAATAGACCAAAGTGTGAGTTATCAAATGAACTTGCACTTTATCACCTTGTCTGGCAGTTAAAATAGGTTTAATCAGTGAGCAATAGAGCTGGATCAAATTTTCAAAGAAATTGAGAGCAATCAACAGAAGAGCCCAATTTTACAATCAGTTAAAATCAATGTCTTAAAAGCTGAAGATCCAGAAAAAACCTTAGCTTTGCTGCAAAATTCTCAAAATATCCTTGCTTGTAATAGGTTTAAAAAGAGTTTTATTCAATGTGTTATTCGTGGTAAAATTAAGAATACAAGACATTGTTTGGTAAAAATGCATTAAAAAGAGGTCCACTGAAAGGCGTTGTCGTAATGTTTGTCATCCAATGAAATGCAATATATTTTCCATTGTTTTTGTTTTCATTCCAAATAGTCTTCAATTTATTTAAACTGATTTTAAAGCAAAACATTTATTGAAAGTAAATCTTATCTTTGAAGTCGGGCCAAAATGGCGGCACTACTCAAGAAGAGAGCGCTCGCAGAATATGGGCAGACATTGACTCAGGTATGACATGAAGATTGCCATTAACCATGCTAATTCTAAATTTAAATCAAAGGATGACATTTCGCCGACAAAACAGAAAAAGCTTCGTTTGGGCCGAAAGTCTAAGAAAGAACTCTTAGGATCTGAAGATTCGAGTAATCGGTCACAAAGTAGCGCAGAAGACTTGACCCCAAAATCCAATACTGATTCGGCAAATGTGTCCGAATTGTTTAATTTGTTCCAAAAAGGAAGTCGTGAATCAATTGACGCAAACCATTGCCAACAGATCTATAAAAAGGTTATCAACAAAATGAACAAAAGTCGGGATCCGATTGTCAAGATATCATACATTTCGTCCATCAAAGAGTTGATAATGAATTTTGATTCAGTTGTCGAACAGTTTGGCATCAATTCAATAATTGAGGACTTAATGTCTTTAATGAAGAGCGAGTCCTCACATATAGTGATCGCAGAACTATTGAATACTTTACACAAATTGGACCAAAAGTTCGAAACCAGTTATGAACACAAACTAAATGTAATGAAAAGTTCCAAACGGTTACTGCAGACCAGTTCCAGCCATGTCGTGAAGAATGAATGTCTTTCACTATTAGTAGACTTGGCGCCCATCAATCAAACTTCAAGTGACAACACCTCTGATTTGAGTCACATTCAGGTCGAGTGCATTGCAATCATTAGACTGTTGCGGGACTTCAGTCATTATCACGACTCCAGAGTTCGCTCAACCGCTTTGTCTTCAATCGTGAGTTATCTTTCAGTTGATTGTCATTTGGTTTATGATTATTTCGATCAATTAGTTACGACTTCACAAAAGAGGCCTCAAATTGGATATCAGTCTTTACAGTGAGTTCTGTGAGTCTCTGAATGATGACTACGAATGCGCCCGAATTACTGCCATTAAACTGCTTCTTGTCATAAGTCAACTCTACTCCGACTGGTATTCCATCAGACTTTTTATTCTTGGACTAACTATTTGTCTTTCAGCTTGGTTTGTGTCAATGATGGTGACGAACAGATTCGTTTGGCGGACGACGCCTTCGCCAAAGTCTGCTCAATGATTAACGATCCATCGATGAACGTCAGGGCCGAGTCCGCTCTTCTTCTCGTAAAACAATTAATTATATTTTTCAATTAATTTATAGTTTAATTTTAATTTAAGGGTCGATTCACTCACATTAGTCCTAATTTTTTGGAACAAACATTAGACAAGAAACTGATGTCTAACTTAAGGGTAAATTAAGGTTATCTTCAAAACCACCAAATTTTCATTTATCTCAATTCAAATCAACAGAAGAAAAAGTCGGCGCATGAAAGACATCGGCAGACATTTGCAACTGGCGAGTGGTCCAGTGGTCAGAAGTGGGCCGACGATGCGCCTCATGAAGAGCTATGTCCCGATACCGTCAATCTGATGAATATCGGTGCCTGCGGTGCTTTCATTCATGGCCTCGAAGATGAATTTTTCGGTAATTTTAAAGATTTGTTTTAACAAATTGAGTCATTTTTTATTTGAAAACTAACTCAGAGGTACGGATGGCAACACTGGAGAGTTTGAGTCAATTGGCACAACTCTTCCCTTCATTTGCGACACAAGCCATGGATTTTTTGGTCGATATGTTCAACGATGAGATCGAAGACATAAGACTTAAAGCCATTCAATGTTTAACACAAATAAGTATCGAAAATATAGTTCTTCGCGAGGATCAGATCGACATAATTTTGGCCGTTTTGGAGGACTTCTCGATTGACATTCGTGAAGCTCTTCACGCTATGCTCTCAAACTGCAGACTGTCCTCTAAGACAGCTCTGAAAACATGTGTCGCCAATCTTTTAGAAAATTTGAAGCGCTATCCACAGGACAAGAGCTCTATTTGGCAGTGTTTCAAGAAACTCGGCATAAATCATCCCTTCCTTACTCTCACACTTGTTCCTGATCTGTTAGGTATACACCCGTTCCTCCAATTACCGGAAACATCCCTCGAGGACAACGGCTGTGAGTTTTATATTATATTATATATAAAATGCAATTAAATGTATTCTATGGTTGTTTGGAACAGACGTCGCGATTCTAATACTAGTTTTCAATTCGGCCAAAGAGTGCACAACAACTATAGATCTGTTTGAAGAACATATTTTGCGCCATTACTACTATTTAAGAGACACTTACCCGACATTAGTCCCTCATTTACCTCAATTATCGGCTAATTTTGACCAAAATAGTGACAACTCTACTGTTATCACTGAAGGCCTGTCCCGATCGCATGCATTTCTTTTGGGTATTTTTGAAAGAGTTCGTAATGTTATGGGAGTCGACAGCGCCTCGAGTCAGACACAAACGGCAATACTCGAGCACTCGATTCGGTAAGATTTAATCTCTCAATTAGTGCCATTATTAAAGTGTTTTTGTACTCCAAGGGATTTACAACAATTAGCTGAAGTGCAGCCCTCACTGTCTGCCGCCTCACAATTTCTGCGGTCATACCTGCAGTGCCAGATGTCATTACGTAGAGTGAGTGTTCCCTTGCACCTTTTACTCTATTATTTACACTGATTCTTTAGATCCTATCGAATAACAATTGGATCAATACATTCCTGTTGTCGGCCCTCCAGTCGAGTTCGTTTCGAGCAGCCATACAACACGTAAATTATAGTCAAACCCCTCTTAAATTAATTATTCATTTTGGGAAAAAACAGTTATTGAGTGCAACCTTTTCTTTGGTCAATCGATACCATGGCTTACATCCGATTCAATTGGTTTGTATACAACAGACTCGACTTAAAGCAATGGCTCTTCAGTTGATAGCAATAATACACGGAAGCAATGCGTCGGCCCTCGCCTTATGTGACGCCTTCATCACAGAAGTCGAATATTTGCAGAAATTGTTATTTGAAAATAATTTAAGCGCCGACTCATTGACTGTGAAAATGATGAAAGAAATCAGTTTACTAGAAGAGCCCAAACCGGGAACAGTTGCCCGAGTCCTGAAACCAATATTTTTGTCGACTTCCGTCTCATACATCACAGATTTGGTCCCAATTTTAATCAAATTGTTTTCATATTTTGAATTACTATCTCTCAAATACAGGACATTATGTTAAATGAGAACACATTTTCCGATTTGGTTCGATTACGTATGACCTGCGCCACAATCAATGAACCCACCGGCAAATCAGACACTCCTCTCAAATTCACGGCCGGACTAATACTTGGCATCCCTTTCGATGCGATTATAGAAAATGTTTCCAATATTAAAAACATAAGAATAAAAGTAAGATTTAAAAAGTATTTTCATTATTCTGTGTGAAACTGACTGTTATTAGTCGACACTAAACTTAAGTTGTAATTAACTAATCTATTAATTAATTGATACTTAGATTCAATACCCGGACCAACAAATACAAGTAGTTTTGCCGAAAATGAGTGACTTTCGACTCATTGAAACCTTGAAAGAGCCGAATGTAAGTAAATATCGTTTGTATACAACCGTCTATTTATCGCACGGGGTGTGGGCCGAGTCCTGTCCCGTCGATATCGGACTTATGCTGGACTTCAGAGACACTTCTTCAACGACGTTAACGGCAACACAGACGTGGATATCTTCGACAACTAAAGGGAGTGGCATCAAAAGCACTAAATCTGAGGACAGTCTGATTATAGACATTTGCAAACCAGTCCGCGTATACCTCTCTCCTAAAGCTCCCAAAAAACTTGTAATTTAATGAAAAACATCTAATTTACTGATAAATGAGAATAAAATAATTTATTCGAATTTGAAATTTAAATTCTTTCTGCAATTTTGATAGCAATCCGACAGCCGTTTGAAATGACATTATATAAGACATTGAATCCAAAAGCGTTTTTGGCCTCATATTGAATGCCAGTGTCGTAGTGGTGCTCCTCTTCGTCTCTGAACTGTTTGATTGTTTCGATTAACTCTTTGTGTTCTTCTGAGTCGTCTTCAATCAATTGTCTCAATTGGTTGTCGTAATGTTTTGATATGACTTCCTCGACGGCCACAGTGCAAGCCATGGCGGCCTTGGGGCCCATAAGAGCAGTGGCCGCTCCCAAACCAAAGCCGGCAACACTCCAAAGGGGTTCAAACAGACTTTTTCTGACCCGATGTTTGACAACTAATTTTTCAAATTGTGTCAAATGATGTTTTTCCTGATCCCACATCTCCTGAATGATGGCCGAGTGTTTTGGGTCGTTCCTCAGGACTGCCATTTGTCCCCAATATATGCGATCTGCGGCCAACTCTCCCGAGTGGTCCACTCGAATAATCCGGTCATAAAGCTGTTGCCTTCTTCGCCAAAGATACTTTGCCGATGCACTGCTCTTTGACATTATTTAAAATCTAGTTTTACTAGTTCATTAAAATGTTTGTTTACAAAAAGTAATAATAAGTTTGACTGCGATTGCGCTCAGAAGTGACGCAAAACTTTTTGGTTATAATTTGTCAGACTTTCAACTCTTATCGCCGTCTGGACATCAAAACCAATGGTTTACCAAATCAGCCGTTAATTAATTCATTAATTCTGATTTGATTAACAAAGTTTATCAAAATATTACATATTTCCACAAATTATAGCATAAATGTTAAAACCAGAGGTTATGAGAAAAATGTGAGAATAAAAGTTATTAAGACAACTTTGCAAATGCGCCAGGTAAGAAAATTGTATGGATTTCCCATTTTTTGTTTTATGATCTGATAAAATGGATGGATGTGTAGAATGAATTGTCATAGAGTCTGATGAATAGAATGACAAATTCAATCAAAAAGTTTATTTAAGTTGTAATTCGATGAAAAACAAAATTATTTTAAAAATGATTGAATCGAAGCTTATTAATGGTTATGAGCTCTGAATAATTGATTGAAAGCTTAGAAAACTTTAGAAACGAAACCTTAATTATTTCGATTGAATAAATCATTTGATTCTAAGTGAATTGAAAAAATGAGAACATATTGAATGTCGGCATTAATGGTCAGCCTCTGCGTCATCGAACTGTCCCATAACTTCCATGGGTTCGTCAGAGTCACCTCCATTAGCAAAGGAGTCGTCCGCTTGATTGGAAGGCAAACCGCGTGAGTCTTCAGCTGCGGCCACGTCGTAGACATTACCTCTCATTAGAGCTGAATCTGGGGCTTCAGATTCGTTGGCGTCTTCATAGATGTCTTCCTCGTCATCGTCTTCTGAAACGGAGTCGTTGGGATCGGGATGTAAAGCTTGACACTCGGACATGGCTTTGAACATCAGTTCCAAATGGCTTTTGTCTTCGGGAACGAATCGGATCTCATTATTTCTCGAATCGCTTTCATCGGCTGAAAGAATAACACATTTTTGATATAAACTCTGAAAATATTATTTTATTTTAGGAATAGAAATAAATCCAAAAATTCAACAAAAAATTAATTTTAACCAAACTCTTGACAAATATACAGATATTTCCGTCTCTAAAAACATTTCAAAAACAGATAAAATCGACTCTAATATAATAATAATACAATTTTTATATGAAATGTAATAAATTTACTCTCAAATGACTCAAATGTTTATCGAAAGCAATGATTTCCAATGATTTAAAAGTTTAGATTCTTTACTAAAAATGAATATAAAAAACATTTTCCTAAAGAAGAGAGAATGCAATGAATCGAAAGGAGGCGTCAATTATTAAATTTGGGCGCAGAAGGCGGCGAACTCTCAGATGTCTTAACCATAGATCTATTGAGACGATCAGAAGACGACATGAACTCATTGGTGAACTCATTTGCATCCATTTTCAGGATATATGGTATTATACTATCGATTTGAACGCTTCCAATCAGACCCGAAAAGAAGAGCTCTTCGGTAATGTTTGGCAGTAAAGACCGGAGTGGAAGCAAACGGAGCACTAGTTTAGCGAATCGATCGCTCGCCTCTTCGGCAGAACCTGACGTCTCATTTATATAATTTCTTAGTTCGCGGACAGACTTTTCCTGAAATTTATCGATTTGTCTGCTATTCATCATTAGTCCAATGCCTGCGTTCTCGGGACTGAACAGAACAATAGCCTTAAGGTATGCATATTCCCGATCGTCGACTCCCAGCTTTTGGAACGAATTGACAAAGTCTTGCAGTTTACAGATATGGTCCGTCACCTGTTTGACTCTGTGAAGGGACAGTTTATCCTGTTGTAGGGTTGTCTGCAAATGGGTTATAATTGCCGATAAAATGGTAGCCAAAGACATCACTTGAGAAGTCTGTGCCAATCCTAACACAAACAGTTGACACCAACAGCCTCTCACTAGAGATGTCTGCACATCAATAGACATCAATTGAAATGCTGGTATAGATTGCGCCCAATGGACAGACAGGAACAACAGTCTCGAAGCCGACTCACAGATATATTGCAACGATAAAAAAGAAGCGCCGGCTATGGGAGGCGTCAAATTGAAAACAAAGTGCTGATCATTTAGAAGGTTGCCGTCGATTTCAAACAGGTCTTCAGTTTCTGTGTTCTGTCCACAAACGGCATCGAGTGCACCAAAAAGGAATGCCGTTTGTTCTGAGCCTGACTTAGAACCAGAGGCTATTTTAGCCATTATGTCAAACGCCGCCTTTGATATCATTAAGTTTTGTCGTTCACTCGAATTGTTGGCGTCTTTGTTGGGACTCTCGTTGTTAGCACCGGTTTCCTCAACATTTCGGACTAATTTATTCATATCTGGTCTTTCATTGGCATTGATGGCCGCGACGGCCACCTGTTTCAGAGCCATCAGATTAGACACAACGTTGGCTAAAGTACTCAAATCTCCATTTGTTTTGGAGGTGTGCGCCGTATTGGCTTCAATAAGAGACATCGCTGTCTGGTTATCGAAAAGTTTTGACATTTCTGTTTGTGTGCCCCCTCTTGGAAGTATTGGTCGATGAGATGGCGAAGTCGTGTTCGTGATTGCAAATGATCGGGAAGTCATTGATGGACTCGAACTGCTGGCCGAAGCAATGGCTGAGTGAATAGCACTGGCACTGCCTTCCAGTGATAAAGGCTTGCGTTCGGGTTGGCAGTGGTCGGCTCTCATTCCCATCTGCAGACACTTCTGGAGACGACAGAACTGACATCTGTTTCGGTGATGTTTAGTAACCTCGCAGTCTTGGTTCGCACGACAGACATAATTCAGTTGTTTTCTGACACTCCTCTTGAAAAAGCCTTTACAGCCTTCACAAGAAATGGCGCCGTAATGACGACCGGAAGCCTTATCTCCACAAACAACACAAAACTCGAGAGTTTTCTTTTCGATCGAACCGGTCAACAGTCCCGGCGCCTGAAGGTTCACATTAGAAAATGAAATTCTAGAGTTGGAGGTCAGAGGGGGTGACCCTTCCTGGTTGTTCTCACAATCGTCAGGACTTCTGCCTATCCATTCTGAGCCAGAATTGTCACCTGAGTTGTCATAGTCGAGACCCATACCCACTACAGCACTGGGAGATGTCGGAACACTTATGAATTCAGTTTCTGGTTCGCCAACACTATTGTCGCCGCCGCCACTGGAGGGACTGTCGGGTTCGCACTTAATTGTCAGATTAGTACCGCAATTGTCTGTTTCGGGCGGTTTGTTCACCATATCGTTACGGATAAGATACTGGAGCTTAGAAGTCATCACAGCATTAGTCGAGCCATTGATTGACTCATTTGAGTTTAAGTCAACTTTTTTGTCAATAAAAATGACTTTCAGTGGGATTTCGATGAAATTATTATTACCACAAATCAAACCAATAGAATATCAACTAATGTCGGGTTCGGAACATATTTTCAATGTTTTTGGTCGAGAAATAACACAGAAGGCAACGATTGCGACGATTTGTCACTTAATCCCAAATATTATACATTAATCGACAAATGGATAAGAGTTGTAATTAATTCACGAATTGACACAAAATGCAAACACAGTTGAAATGGTTGTGCAATCGTTAGGTTTTAACTATTGACCAGTCATTGGATCAGTCAATGAGTCCATCAAAAGAGAGAAAACAATAGATTAGAAGAGAGATCAAAAGCAAACTCTATTAATAACTAATGGATTATAAATAGGTTTAAGTCCTTCTGAATTATTTCCCCATCAAATCACAAATCAATACAATAGTCAAAGCGTTTATATCTATTGTTAACTGTCTTCTCACCGAAATAGCGCTCAGAATAAAAGAGAAGACTCACCGGATTCAGTGTCACTGCAATCCTTATCTTCGACCATAAGATAGAGACACTCCGAGTGAAAGTTAGTTAAGTCTCTGGAAATGGCGTGAAGTGAAATCATCGGGTACTCCAACTGAATGCCCTGTCCGTTGCCTGTGATCCACGAAAGACTGTTGAGGATAAGAATGGAGTTATTCTTTGATAATTACATCTATAAGAATGGAAAGCCATGAGAGAGCCTATCATTCATCTGATCACTGGTTTAACATTTAAACTGTTGTGAACTCTATTGAACTCTCACTCTGTGTCTGAAAATGTGTGGAAACGCAAAAGCAATTGAATGTTGGCCTCAATTCTGGTCATTAAATGAGTAATGAGTCAGTTGTGTCAGGAGTGGAGTTGAAGTCAGTGCTGGAGTTCTCTACTTTTGCTTTCCTTTTACGATAAAAACGCGTATTTCATAACAAGACCTGAGGAAAGAGTGTATGCCTTACACTCAACACTGATTTACAAGAGTTAACAGTATTTCTTATTTAGTATTGACTCAGGAATGAGGTCGAGATCTGTTGGATTGAGTCTATGACACCACTGGTTGTGGCACAGGTTCGCAGTTCTGAAGCCATTCATACAACTGTTCATTCAATTTAAAGACTCGACTCTTTCTTCAACACTTGTATTTCGACTAATAATCAATGCAATGATATTAAGGTCACACTTAATGACAATTATTACCAATAGTTCAGACAATAATCGCTAACAACTCATCAAAACAATTAAAAACAATACCAGTTCTCAGCGATAATCAGAGTTCCGTTTCCGAGAGTGTTGTTGTCGTTGAGAAAAGCGCTGGTATTTGGTTCTCGATGTCGCACTTCTTCAGCGTTCGGCTCAACTGATGGCCTCAAAGACAATAACATTTCGGTTGAAATCGTTATTTGCTTTCGATTGTAATCCCTCTTCGGTTCCCAGTCTTGAGACAAAAAATTTCAACTTTTTTATCGCAAAATATTGAAAAAAATAAGTCAAACAAATAAAACGTGAAACAGATTTGACTCGTTTTCTGATAATTATTACAATTTTCTGATTATTATTACTTTTATTATTATTATTATTATTATTACTAAAATGTGGTTAAAATGGCTTTCATTTCAATTGAGGGACAGAATGAGTAAAACTGTGTCTGAAATGCGACGCATTTCGAGTAATAGTAATGGATATTAATTTTGGTGCAAATAATACGCCGACTATTGCTATGCCTTCACTAACCTATGCCTTACTATTGCCTCAATAGCACAGCACTGTTGACCCTCTATTCCTTTCGGCTCTGCCTTTGGAGGGCGGGTCATGAGGTGACGTCGACGGTCAGGTCATTGCCCGAAAGGCATTGCAGAAGTGTTGGAGTACTACAACCAGTGCTCTGCCTTTGATAGCACTGCCAATTGCACAGCCATTCGGTGCGAAAGGAGTCGAACTCCAACTCTGAACTGAACTCAATCTGAACCGAACGCCAACTCATTAAGAACTCAATACTGACTTCACTTCAACACAAATAGCACAGAATATAAGTTGCTTTGCACTCATGTCAGCAAAGTTTACGAGTTTATGAACACAATCCGATGGCCAACAGCACAGCCTATGATAAAACTGTTGGCACAAAAGTTCATTGCCTTTCAATAACCTTTGAAATTGAGGTTTCATTTGGTTTTAAGAACCATAACTCAAATTCCATATTAAATTCAAACGTAATTCTGTTTAAGCAAACTCTTTTCAACCTGGCATCAACTTGCCATTCATTCAACCAATTTGTTGCCTGTCTTTAATCCTTTTGAATTAGGTTTACAACCGGACACATTTAGAGACGGAAACTCACTTTTTTTTAATCAATTTTCTTGGAAATCATTTTGGAAGAGATTCTTTGAAAATATTGCTATTTATCTGAAAACTATTTTTTATCATTAAATCAAATAATATTTTTCACAAATTTTATCAAAAAGGGTAACAAATATATTTGTGACCTAAAGTATTAATCCAAAACCATTTTTACCTTTGAAAAATATAATCTACTTCTAGATTTTTTAACCGACAAAAATCTTTCTAAAATAGTTCTACTCTTAACTAAAAGTTGAAAATTTTAGAGGAAAATAATATTTAAAATTGAAAATAAGACGCTCTATAATAGTCTGAATAACAGTCAAGGAAATTGAAGTTTCTAAATGTAACTGGGAAATTGCTTTGTTCATCCTCATCCGACTCTCATTGAAGATTGACCTGGAAAGTCTAATTATCTGTGAAATAAGATTTTAACTTAATTTTCTAATTTCTTAATCAAAGAATGAATTATGCAAGGATTAAACAAGGAAAATTGTGAGCTGTAGTGTGTACTTCTTTTAAAGTCTAGGCGACAAAAAAGTTCTTAAAATAAGAAGCAGTTAAAATATGTTAAGCAATAAAATCGCACAGGCACAAAACTATATGAACCAATGAATTTCAATTTGAAATATTCAATTGATTGCAATCTTTTTGAAATTTTCAAGTGCATCCATTTAATGAAGGCAGTACTATATTAAGTAAACATTATATTCTTTAAGGTATAATTTTATAGTTTCCTTTTCTTTTTCACCAATCACTTTATTGTGATAACGAATAAATACAATTTGAAAGACATTTGTTTCTAATAAATAGCCCCAAAATTGCAAACTATTTCGTTAAACATTGGTAAAGAGAGACATTTATCAAAGATTATCAGAAGGCTCTGGTAAAATAATTAAAAGAAATTTTCAATAGATTGTTTAACTAGTTCAATTAATTCAAGTTCAACCTAATTTGAGCAAACTGCATTAAAACTGAAAGTTTGGTCGACTGTCAGTCATGCGCATCAATATTAGATGTAACTGTCATTTGTGAAACCCGATTCTCTGCTCAACCCGCAAATCTTTATAACGTCCGACCTGTTAATAACGGGTTCCTCGGTGCAACAAGATTCCGTATGTTGAATTTAACTTTCTTTATTAACTGGCAATCTTCAGCTCAATTTTTTTGTTAGTGCAAAAAATAGACCTTTATAACAGGATTTAGTTTATATTGGAGTTTATACCCAGAAAATACTGTATCTTCTAAATTTCAAAGAATATATCTAGAATTATCATAAATCTTGACATTTTCAAATATTTCATCTGATTACTTTTTTTGCTAAGATTAAATAATAATTAAGCTACAATTATCTATATGGCAATATTTTTTAAGATAATTAAAAATCTATTAATATCAATAATGATAGAAATATTAAAGATAAAATTAAATTATCGGTCAATTTTTATTTTAAAAAATAAATAATAAATAATGTACGTGGCTGCTATCAAGATAATAGCCAAATCCAAAACTTGGGGCAGAAAAATGAAAGTCTTTTTTGAAACGGTATTTGGATTTTGGAAAACAAAACAAAAAACCAAAACATTTCAAAATAATTCTCTTATTAGACATTTATAACCGCAACGATTGGATCTGATCTGTGATTCTGGTTGAAGACTAATTAAAGAGGGAAAGGGATCGCCGTTTTCATCAAAGATGTGGCCCTACATAATAAGGTTAAATACAAAGGCCCTTCTAGTTATGACCTTAACTTTCGGTGCGATTATTGTCTTCTGGTATTATTTGCTGCTCGGATCCAAAGACCGGTTGACAAACACCTCATTAAGTCTGACAAACGTTGATTTGAAAAAATTGTTAATAGGTTTGAATTATTTTAATTTTATTGACTCAGAATTTATTATTTCATTTAAATGGAATACTATTAGTGTAATCTAGTGTCAGCTGTTTTAACCTAGTCAAACTAAACTCATTGACTCCCAGTTTCTAATTCAGAATTACTAATATATAATTTTAAATTCTCATATAAGGGTTCTCAATAAAAAAAAAACCTCTCGGAGATTTTGAATAACTCCATTATATATTTGATTAAATAAAGCCATTAAAAGAGGACAGGTTGAAAATTTAAGTGACCTATAAATTATAAAAATCGGGTCTGTAATGAAGCCAGGCAAATTTCTTAACACTCAAAAGGACTTTCGCCAGCTTTTTCCCCAAAATCTGATCAAATTTGATTTCTCATCCTGGCATTATTTCTAATGTGATTTTTGTGATTTATATAACAAATAAAAAAGTGCAGTATGTCTATCTATAATAATAAACCTTTATACCTTTTAGCACACAAAGTTTTTTCTGTAGATACTGCAATTTGCCTATAGAGTTAAAAGGTGACATGATTTATTCTTGTGGTTACAAATTCTTTTTACAGAATTGAAATATCTTTAGCCGTTTAGGAGTTATTCAAAATCTCCGAATTTTTTTTTATTGAGGACCCTTTTAAAGTGAACCCTCTTTATAGTAGACGTACACTGGTTTCAAACAAATCGTTATATTATAAAGAAGTTAGTTAAAAAATAATGAGCTACTAGGTCCCAAATTATTTCAATTTAAATGCACATCTAACTAGACTCTAGACAACCAAACTAGACAATTTATTCAGCAGTTGAGTACATTAATACCTGTGGAATATTTGAAAAATTAAAGCATAAGGCAAATACTATTAGTAAATTATTTAATTCAAAAGAAACAATCTCCTTGTTAATGGTCTATGTTGGTTTCCATTTGGATTAGTTTATACAAGAAAGAATGAAAACTTTTAATAGTACATTCAAAATCTTGGACTATATTTTCTACCATTTCATTAGACATCTAGTAACTAGATTAGTTAATTAGTGACTTTAAGTGTAGCCATGTTTTCATTAAGTTTCAGCCAGATCTATGCTTCTTAAATTTTGATTTATGACTCATTTTACCTTGTTTATGTTAGTCTTTCACTAGCCAAAACGAAAACTGTCATCGGGGAATGGGGTCTAGATGGGCTATTTTAACTCTAGATTGTATTCTGTGAATATCCCCTGTTCCTAGGAATTTCTGGGTAAAAGGGTTCACCCGGAGTGCATTAAATTAATAGAAAGTAATTGAATGATTCGATTAATAGCTAGTATCATTGCATCGATTCGTGGCGGACAAGAAGTGGTCAGAATTCGTCAAAGCAATCAACTCAATGAGAAAAGTAAAGGAAAAACCAAAGAAGGCATTAATGATGTCTTGACTCAGGGTTTGTTTACTATTCTATTCTATTCTTTATTATTAGTCCTAAACATCTGCATTTCCATCACATAATGTTTAGGTGACTTGTTATCGCATCAGGTAATGGTACACGCCCTGTCCGCTGCTTTTCCCGGTTTAAGAATTATATCTGAAGAACATTCTTCAGTAGAGAACAATAACATTGAAATAATTGCCATTAATATCAACGAAGAAATGCTTTCAGACGAGAGGTATTCTAAAATACCCTTAGGTTTAGAAATACCTTTGAGCGAACTGACCGTTTGGGTCGACCCTTTGGATGCTACCAAAGAATACTCAGAAGGCCTGACAGAATATGTGACTACAATGGTATGTGTGGCCAGAAAAGGTCAACCAGTCATTGGTGTGATTCACAAACCGTTCAGTTCTGAGACTTACTGGTCATTCAATTCCAAACATTTGTCGAATAATATAATGTCTGCTCTAAACAGTAGAAAGACATCTAATGATACGTTCCGGACAATAGTTTCTCGGTCTCATGCGGGAGATGTGCGCCATACCATACAAACCTCTTTAAGTGAAGACTATAAAAAGATAGATGTGATTCCAGCCGCCGGATCCGGTTTCAAAACCATTGAATTAATTGAAGGCAGAGCTGATGCATACATTCACACGACTCTGATTAAAAAGTGGGATATTTGTGCCCCGAATGCTATATTAAATTCAATAAGTACTGCAAAAATGACAACTATTCTCGGCAACAAAATTACATATAATTTCGAGGATAAGGTTACCAATGATTTTGGACTTCTGGCAACCTTTGGTGTTAACCATCAGAAGTTGGTATCACTGCTTAAAGACAATTTCAAACAGTGATTCAGTCAATTATTTAATCAGTTGAACGCATTTGTGTTGATATCTAAACCAAGAAATGATAACTACATTAGATTTGAGTTTATTTTACGTTAAACTCAAATATTTTTAGTTTGTTTTTTTGCAACTATTTGTACAGATTTTAAATGATTAATGATTTTTACTACAATTTGTGAATAATTTCAGTCAAATAATTAGTTAATAATTAAATCTATTCTATCATTAATATTGTTGTGTTGGGAGCGATGGGAACGGCAGATGAATTGGTCACAGTTGAGGTAATTATTGGATTAAGTGCTGGCCTTATGTTTAGTTCAATTGCTTTGCGTTTGTTTTCTGCGGCCAAATGTCTCTTCACGTGTTTAGTCAAGTGATCGCTTCTCATGAATCGTCGCTCACATATGGAACAGACAAACTTCTTCTCTCCCGTATGAGTCCTTTTATGTCTCGACAATTCATCCGATCGGGAGAACTGTCGACCGCAGGACTCCCACAAACAGACAAATGGTTTTTCTCCTGTGAAGAGAGTTTTGGTCAATCACTCAAATTATAAAATTCAATTCAAGTGCGAACCGGTATGTGTTCTGATGTGAGCCTTCAAATGAGAGCTCTTGTAATAAGTTTTGGTACAATTCTCATAATCGCATCGATAACTACGTCTCCGGTCGAGTGCGGCCTTCTTCGTTACATTACTAAATGACACGGATGTCGATCCGAACGAAGGAACAGTTGACGTGAAAAAGTATTGCTGTCCACATCGGTTCGCTTCGGTGGGTATCGATTGCGCCGAAGTCACCAATAACTGGACGACTCCAGGAGGAATGGGTATGACTGTTGTGTTGGCCGATGCCATAGATATGGGTGTTATGGGCGTTAGAAACAAAGTTTGTGGTGTTTTTGGTACCAATTGGCTGGTATTGAATTGAGGACTGATAGGACTGATCGGTGGCACAAATGTCGAACATTTGTCTCCAATAAAAATGTTAGAATTTGATGACTTTTGAGGACAGGATTTGATCGGTTTTGGCCGACAGTTCGAAGTGATTATTGAACTTCTATTTTGGGGCAATGACTCCGACGGCGAAACATTGCATAATTTCTTTCTGGGTCTTTCAAGTGGAGGAGCTCTCATTATAACGGGAACGGGAACTCCAGTCGGATTCGAACAGTTGGGAGTCAGTGGTGGGGTCGGAGTCAACAATAGCTGAATCGAACAATTAATTAATTATTCGACTGAAACAAAAGGCAAGTATTGGATACAAACCCGGGCTAACTCTGAACTGGAATTTTTGATAACATCTTTCCTATGATTTCTTTTGAAAGAAAGACAACTGTCGTCATTGGAGTTGGAGTCGAACTCATCTTCAGATTGTGGAGGAGTTCCCAAATTATCAGTTACTAACTGACAAGACTTGCATTTTGCCAACACTTCAGTCGATTGGCGACCAATCGATAGAAGTGTTTCGACCGCTTCGTTCAAGTCTTTACTACTTTTGTCGAATTCATGATTTGTTTCCTGTAAACAGAATTTTGGAAAAATACAGAATCTATAAAATTGTTTCTTTAATCAGTTTTTATTAACGAACGAAGTATTTTTCACACAATATTCCACTTTAAAGCATTTTTGTTAAATGTTTCATAAAATCTGTTGAAATCATTTTATTGTGAAACATATTGAAGAGTTTGCATACAATGACTGCATTGCACTTAAACTCAGTGTTAGGACAAACAATTTCCGATCATTTCTTTGATAAGACATTTGATTATTTTCTCGTGACTTCTATTATCTGTAATATAATTGTCTGACAAAACCATTTCTTTGTAACTCTAGTAATAAACTGACTCCGAAACGCAAAACACTAATTGCAAGTTCCAATTGAAATCTTACCCGAATCTTCCAAACATTGTTCCAATTGATCCTATTTTCATACAAACCTTAGAGACACTGGAATTGAGTAAAAATTGCAATAAAACAAAAAAAAACTGATATCAAAGACAGAGTTGAAGGCAATAACTTAATTGCCGTCAACTCATCGATACTTAAATTAAAAATAATTTAGTTATCGATAAGAATATAATTTTGAGCACAAAATCTCATTGAACTCAATATTCATTTTATTTGATTCAATCGGCTTTTGATATAAACTTAAAACTAAAATACGACTAAATGTTAATATAATTAATAATATATTAAATATGTATTTAAAATATGATTAAAATTAGGCTAAAAATCGCTGTAAAAGAAATGGAAAAATAAAAAAAAGAGCAAAAATTGTCAATAATTCAAATAAATATTAGATTTAAAGCAATTATTGAAAAACACTTCGAATTTGAAAATTATTGAATTGACGGTCATTTTCAGCAAAACTGAATGAATAGATAACCGATTCATTCAATCAATACTCACATCAGCAGAGTTTAGGGTCTGAGTAGGACTTTGTGGAGGAGAGTAATCATCGATACACTCATCTATTGAACGACTCTTCATTATTTCACTCATCTCTCAGTTTAATTAATTAATAATTAGTATTAGTTCTCGTATTCTCTCAATTAGTTTTGTTTTTTAATTTGAGTTTCCCTTTCTTTTAATGTTTCGTTTCGTCTAAAATTGATTGAACATAACGTTTCTCATAATTAGACAAATAATTTAATAAATGGGCAAAATTAAAAATAGAGTAAAAGTCGGTGAAACAGCAATCGCTTCCTTTTATTAGAGACCATCGAATAACACTTTAATCTGAAGGGTGTGTCAGTTGTCAAGAAAGTCACATCTCTGAGAAGAGCCAATCAGAGGCCGCCCTCACCCCATATCAACTCAATTGCATAAATACTGGGCCTTCCAATAAACTACTAACTGTTCCTGGCCTTTCCATCTGCATAAACCAAGTTTTGCCATTCACTTACCATTGAAGACATTAAGCCATTCATTCGGATTGTTAGTGGCATTAAAGATAAAAGCGATTGTCGTCGAGTCAGACCTCTGTCATTGGCTGACACTCATTGAGCTAATAGTGAACATGTGATCATCACATGAAAGATATGACGGATTTCACGTGAGAGTCACTGAGAGACCAATTCGTTAAATGATTACTCATTTGAGTTGTTTTTCCGAAGGCGTCTATCGATGGTTACCTCATGAAGGAGGCGTTCAGACAAAACATTTGGTCTATGTTTTGCCTGCACTCAAATCTATCTAGACCATATTTTATGCAATTGTTTCCAACACATTAATTGTTTGCAAATTGTTTTTAACAGAAAAATTAATTAAAAATAAATGATTGTAAATAAGTCTTGGATTACATTTGAGTCGCACTTCTCTTATCTCTTATCCTCAATAACTGTTCAGCGATTTTAAGTATAGTTTGATTGTAAACAATAAAAGTTATCATTTGATAAGAGGGACAAAAGTCATACTTTTCTCTATTGCTTCCCTTTTAACCAATTATTTGTCTCTTTCCTCGAATTATTGTCGATTTAACTCAAAAACATTTATTGCATTAATTGAATATTCAAATGAGGACTCAGATAATTGTCCCTCGATTTTATCTTTTTTTAAAATGTCAGGAACTAAGAGTGTGTTTGACTTAATGGTTAGAAATAACTTTTTGAGATAAGCCAGAAATGTATTCAAGTTCTAAATCCAGAGAAAGGCTTTGATAGGCATTTGAGTTGAGGCCCAATAGTTCACTAACTTGTCATCGATTAAGTCATTCTCTTATCTAATGATCAAATCTAATGTCATCAATAATATGACAATGACTGAGGAGATAGTGGTCCAGAGATGGCCAAACATTTCCAGGCATATAGTTGTGGGCCCTATAGTTGCCTCAAAACATCAAATATTGGCCATTTCTGGACATTAGTTTTCTGGCAAAATAGTGTTTATTCACTACAATCAGAGGGCGTTCCTATGGACCCATTCATTAGAGAAAGTGTTAATTCGACAAAATTTTCCATTCCATTGCTCATATAATTAATCATGTAGCATTGAAAATAGCAAGCTGACTCCTCTTATAAGGCAATTCTCAAAAGTGGTCAATAGATGTCCACAAATGATTGAATTAAATGAATAATTACTAATTAGTGACTAAATATCGTAGACTTGAACTTAAACTGACGATTACGTCATTGAACTGACAGCAGAAGATTCAATTGAATAGAATAATTACGTTTAGTATTTGAGATCTCTATTGATAGGACTTGTGTTGAGAACTCCAAAACAGGTATAATTGAGGGCATAGTATGGAAGGACGTAATTGGTTGTGAAAGAGAGTGAATGAGTCATTGGAATGAGGAGTGAGTGGAGGACTGAAAGCAGTGGTGATATCGATATCGCATTTCTCCAACAAATCTCTAATAAATTTTTTATTTGAGTGAAACTGAATTTTGTTTATTTTGTTGACTTTTTCACTAAAATTCTCTTCAATTCAATCGTTTCTCACTTCTCTTCCCTTTAAATAAAAGATATTTTAATTTATTTATTAATTATTTATTTAAATACTTTATTAAATATAAGACAATAACCGATTAGTAATGTCATTGAAGTATCAAAACAATGGATCCACTCTCTGGATGGGAGACGTATGTCCTGATTATCACTATCATTGAGTCCACAATATTTTAGTCCTAATTTCTAATTCAAAGATTGACGAGAATATGAACGAAGTCTTCATTAAAACGTCATTCAATTTAATGAACCAAAACCCGACTCACGTGAAGGTCGTCCGGAATAAGACCAACGGGTATTCTATGATCTTCTCTCTAACCCTTTCTGAACTGTTTTATTTGACCCGGAAGTCAACCGGTTGGCTATGGTTTCATAACATTCGAGAGCGAAGAAATGGCGCAAAACGTGTTGCGGGAACTGAACGGAAAGCAAATGCCAAATGCCGTCCAAGTATTCCATCCAATGCTTCCCTTTTATTACAATCTCTTAATTTGTTTATATTTTTAGGGGAAAAGGTTTCGTTTGAATAATACCAGTAATCGAGACCAGGAATTCTCGATATATGTGGGGGACCTGAGTCACGAAGTCAATGATCACATTCTGTTCAACGCTTTCGTCCGTCATTTCCCTTCAGTCTGTTCTGCAAAAGGTCTGTTAAACAGACGGTTAAACTATTTCTCTAATCGTTTAAATATATTTCGATATTTTCAATGTCGAGACAATTATTGAATGAAATGTTTAATTCAGAGGTTTGTCAATAGTTATGGTATCGGATGGTCAGAGCCGACGCTTTGGATTCGTCCGTTTCAACGATGAGAATGAATATCGAAAAGCATTGACTGAATGTGACAACAGTTTGATAGTGGGTTCGAATCCGATAAGTGTGAGGGCAGCCAAACCCCGCCGTCAGCAACGATTTCATAACTATAGTCACTACAAATCACAAAACTACGAATCGGTTGCCACAGAAGCGTTTATTCCTCAGCAACAAACAGAAGTATCAGAACCAGTCTATGCCTCAGAAATGAATCCGTATTACACTGGTTTGGCCACTGTCTCTGGACATCCAGTAGTGGTGTACCCGATGATGCCCTTCGGTGCCTTACCCGTCAACTATGAGCCCTACGCCTATGGACAGCAACAATACGGCCAACAGGTGTATTACCCGTCCTGTGATAATATGACATATTCTCTGATGCCGGCGCCCATATATGTAGATCACGGCCACAATCAGTATATGGACGCCGACAAACTCAACGATGATATGATCGCCAAAAGTGAAGTATTGATTCAAATCTATTAAATGTTTCGACAACTGAACTAATCTCTCAATTGTAAGGACCTGTACTCTAGTATTGAGAACACCCGTTGGTCGACACCAATCGATTCGGACAAAGAGTCAAAAGTGCAATAAAGAGGTTCCGATTGTATGCTATTAAACATAATTCGATTATTGGCTCAATTAAGATATCGTTCTGTGATTTGATTATATTGTCATTAATTAGTTTTACTAAAGAAATATTTGTACGAAAAAAGTCGAAACAAACATTAAGTCAATCCATCGTTTCATCAATCGTTCAAATAGTGTTTTATCGTTTTTATATTTGTTCTCAAAAGCATTCAGTGTTTCATTCATTTTATATGAAAATATTTTATGTAAAAACTCTTTTTATGTTTTAAATTATAACAAATGTCGTCTCTATTCAAATGTCTATTGATTTGCCTGTTTTTACAACTGTTTGAATGTAAAAACAACGGAATCCTCTTTTCTTTTAATCTCTTTCTTAACTTTTAATACGTTTTATGTTTTTCTCAATAAAATGTTTATTAAATAAACATATTTTAGTCTTCAGTTAAAAGCACTTTTGTTTTAAGTTATTTACAAAATGTTTTTGAATATCGATTTCAAGTACCCTTTTCGGGACTATAAGCCATTTGGACCTCAAACAATCGGTTCCTATCTCTTTATAGATCATCTGTAAAGACCCTCTTCAGTTATAATCGATTCAAGCAATGACCGGTCATTTTATATAAATGTCATATTCAGTGAAATAGATCTCAATTATTATGTTTAACATTCAGATCCGGTCTTCAAATTGGATATAAAGTCATGTCTTTATACGGGTCTCAGAATTGGGCTGGTTGCCCATCCATGTCACAAAAAAAGGATGTGGACAGATTTGTATCTATTAACTCATTTAGAGGAAATACCAGAAGACAATTGTGGCTCCAATTAAACTAAATTAAGGATTCGTCGAAATAATGATAAATAAGAACTATATCTTTATTTCAATTAAATATTCAGTGAATGAGATATAAAGGATAGAAAAATATGGACACAAATAGACTTAAATATTATGCTTTAGACTACTTTTGGTTGATTTCATTTGATTCGGTGTTTAAAGAGCCGTAAAATTATTTCGATTTATTGGAATCGCCGACAGATTTCTGATATTTCTGTAAAACCAATTGTCGGTAATTTGGTTGTCCCCACATCTGTGCCGCACACGAGTCTAAAGGACTGTCCAAATTGGGTTCGCCTAACAGTGATTGGATGGAAATGAGAACAGTTCTTACGTCGTACAGAGCCGTCCATTTGTCCTAACAATCAAGAGTTGTTTCATACAAATCAGTCATCAGTTGCCACAAAACACATACCTTAAGAATGTCTAAACAAATATCTCCATCGCTGCTGATGTTCGGGTGAAAACAGTGGTTAAGGAATACGACAATTGGCGGATAAAATGGATATTTGGCCGAAAATGTGAGTAAAAGCTTGAATTTGAGTCCATCGAAAACCGTGTCTTTTGGTCCCGTAATCGTTGCGATCCATCTATTGGTCAAATGAATGGCATTCAATCTCAACAAACTATAAGGTCCAGCAAAACAATTACCTGAAGAGATTGTCGCCGTCGGGGAAGGCAGTGATTGACTGAGTGTCTGACTGTAACACAAATGACATCAACTCTTTTTGTAACCTCTTCGTTGCCGCCACTCTTCCCGATTCGCTCACATTATCTTCATTTTTCGTGTTTTCAACGGTTCTTTGATTTTCAGAATTCATCTTCAAATTGATTTTATAAAAAAAGGATTTGATTTAAAATAAAATAAATTATAATCAAAAGGTTTGAACGAAAATGAAAGGCAACTCAAACTCAGTGAACGACAAAAATTGAATTTTCAAATAAAGTTCAGTTCAAACGATGACTCAAATCTGTGTAACATTTAAAAACTGAAGACACGTGACCTCAATCTCGTCACTTCATTGGTCACTTGCCTTCAGCCTATCAAAAGTCAGGTCTTGTAAACAAATGCTAGTTCGCATAATGACCTTGATGCAAAGTTCAATTTTGTCAGATTAACTTGCTTTAAAGTGTCATTGATGAAACTCATAAGTCTGAACTGGTCATAAACCTTAATAAAGCCTAATAGGTGAATAGTAAGAGATGACAGTTTCCATGGTCAATATCATGCGAAACACACTGAAAACATTAGTGGAGGCCAACAAATTCGACCGGGTCTTAGAGCGAGTATGACTTCAATGACTCTTCATTGCCATCATTCAAAAGTTTGTTTCAATACAATCCTAAGGTTCATATAATGAGCGCATCCAATGGCAGACTCACTGCCGAAATGGAAGTCACCGATCAATCGGTCAATTATTCTGATCAACTTCACGGAGGAATGACAGCTACTATTGTTGACCAGTTGTCAAGTCTGGCGCTGAGCACAGCAATGGTCAACAGCCAAGATTTAAAACCAGATTCAAGTTTCGCAAAAGTAAAGAGCGTTAGTCTCGACTTAAGTATCAGTTATTTAAAAGGCGTCCGAAAAGGAGAAACCCTTTTGATAGAAGCAAACACTTTGAGATTCGGTCGGAATATCGCTTTCCTTAGTGTAGACATATTTAACAAAGAAAACCATCAGTTGGTGGCCACAGGAAAACACACCAAATATTTACTCAATAAATGATTTTATGTTTTCTTATATTTCGATTAAAGTATATTTCAGTTTTGTTTTAAGAATTAATTGAAAGAGTTATCCGTTTCGCAATCTATTCAGGAGTTGTGCCGGTATTTCAAAGTCATTGACGTTATCCTCTCCACAACTGTTGTCTGCCATAAGACTACTGTGCCATTTGTTCAAATCGATTGCCGGCAATTGTTGGCATTCTTTCCAAATCTGATGCTTTGGCTGAACGAACACATCAGTGGTAATAGTTTTGATGTCATCCCCATTATCGCAGATGACTCGTCCGAGCGATGACTTCTTTATTTCTTTCAGTTGTTCTGAAGTTAAAACTCTAGAATTCTTTTCAAATAATATTTTGTTATTTTAAGTGAAAAAATACGAAAAGTTTACCTCAAAGTAAAACCTATCGCCGTTTCTGAGTCTCTTGAACTGCTCTACTAATAGGCACTGAAAAGTCGGCCCAACTTTAGAGCCTTCGATAATATCTTCAGAAACAGCTCCGACCCAGAGATCAACATTATTCGGATGTCCGTAAAGTCGTTGCAATTTGTCTCTGATTTTAGTGTTTTTGATGTCATGTTTTAAGTCGTCGAAAGTTTCGGCAAAATTTAAATGACAGTATTTTCTCCATCGGTTATAATCAGGTAAACCGTGATCTCTGCCTAAAGTGGTTGCAATCAAAATTGTGCCGTCATTTCAGTGATTACCTCTTTGTGTATTAATAGCCGCCAAATCGAGTGACACATCTCTGGCCAATTCGAAGAGGTGTTCAGTCAGTTCATTATTGAGAATCTGGTCAGAGCGAGGGCTTTTTGTCGGTGCAAATAATAATCCCCTTAACAATGGGTCAATTCCTCCCTCTTCTACGAGTCTGTGCGGAGCAAAAAATGTTTTGTGAAGAGTCAGATGACTCGAAAAATTGGCGATCGGCCCATAGCTCTGATTCAGTCGCAACAGAAAAGGGTTGATTAGTGTGTGACCAAACCTGAGGGCTGCCGTCGCGAACACATTGGCCACCGATGGGTTCACTTTATTGTCATAACCACTATATTCTCCGAGTTTTGACATTCCCTTTACATAAAAAACACAAAGTTTAGAACATTGTTGTAAATGTACAGAATCTGTATCTAGTTCATTAACTTTTAAACATTCTACTTTATATATTTAATCTAATTATTAAATGAGGAGTAAATACCTCTGCGCCTAATATATGGGGTAACCAATGATAATAAGTTATGTGCTAAAAGTAATTGTCATATATTAGTTGATTAATAAATATGAGGCCAATAGTCAGACCTGTAATTGTGAGCCAATGATTTTCCTGGTCTCCTGGTATACCCTCTCTCCGCTCCAAATCGGATTCAGTTTACTTTAAGTTATTTAAAATGAATTCGATTTAATTATTACGACTAAGGAGTAAATATAATTTAAATTAAAATACCTAAAGACTCAAACCAAACTACCTAGATTTTTTTAAATTTTGGAAACCCATAACTTCTTGAACATGTGGATTCTAAAGATTTGGAAACCCTCTCGTTCCTAGGTTATGTTTGACCAAATGTAATAGTTTACTTGCTATCTCATAGCTCACAGAATAATGTAAATGAGTAGTGATTTTTCATTTATGAATTTCAAATGTCCTGCATTAAGTGTTAGATCTAATCTAGGTGTGAATTTCAAATGTGCTTTTAACTTAAAAACTTAACTTAACTTTTAAAAGTTTTAAGTGTCACTTTGAACACACATAATCTAGGTGGTATTCGAAAAAAATACCCTTTCTCTTTTAGCCATCCCTGTTTTCATGTGAGTATCGGGTGAGTAGTTTAGACTTTTTTTATAATAGCTAAGGGTCTGAAAATATCCACAAATTAGCTGTTGATTCGTATAAATGGGTAAAAAACTATTGTGAGAACTGTAAGGATTATTGGTTTCAATTTGGTTTTATTAGTCACTAATGATTGGCTAAATTTGACATTAATTATAATATGAAGTAAACTTACGCTAAAGCTTTTGCGATACGGTTGTGTTCTCTGAGCCAAAGGGTGTGCATCGATAGAAGACCCAATTGCTCGTTAGCTCTGGAATCTCCGGCTAAAAAACAGCCGAAGTCGGAACGTCTGGGATCCTGTTGGCAGTCATTTGGAAATCGAGCCTCATTTAGCGGCAGATAATCCCTTCCATCGATTACTTTAGAGCGCATTAGTCCTGAATCTCTTGGAAGTTTATCTCTTAAATGGTTAGCCAGAGTGGAACTGCTCCCATAAATATTGGACCCATCAATAAAAGCTGTCAATTGGTTAACCTGTTCCCGAGCCATTAAAGTTCCGGTCGCTACAGATGTCAGACCACTACCACATGAAGCACTCGACCGAATCAATTCAATACAATTTTGTTGTGTTCGATGCCTTCTATTAGTCCTATTTCTTCTGATGTCATTCACGGGAATATCAATAGAAAAGCACGGGTGGACCCGACGACACGTTTTGCTGCAATCTATTGGTTCTCTATCAAACGCATTGAAACTAATAGAAGGCATAGAAAAGTCGATGTCGTGGTCAAGGAATTGTCCGAATTGCATGAGCATATGCGAGTGCTTCTCATCAGAAGAGATTCTCTTCGACCGAACCAAATACTGACTAACTTTTCTGGCGTTAGGTTTTGGGAACCCAGAATATACTCTATCGGCAAACCATCCGATTGGCAGATGAATACCATCTTCATATTGTGGGGGAAGCAATCGAGTAAAGGGTGTGAGGGCTGTTCCCCAAAATTTGTTTTCCATATTATTACAAAAGCCTTCATAAGTTCGATACCGCCTATAACTACACTTTTCTTTGCAATCTGAGGACAGGTGAGTATTTTGTGAGTGCTGTCCGACCAGACATCCGGACAAATGCGCCAAAATATTCAATTGGTTGGGGGATAAAAGTTCTTCGTATTTGAATTGAGTGAACGGCAGTTTAGACTTTGCCTCAGCTTTTCTTCTGATTATTTCAAGAGATTTCTCATAGATTTCTATTGATTTGGCGAATTCTATTGACTCCGGAGAAAGAGGGTATCGGGCAATTTGGATTAATTTACCAGGATTATCCAACTTTAAATTAGGATCATTTATCAGTTTGATTGTCAAATTAATTGCCTGGTCAACTATTTCTCTGTCAAAGGGTTAATAAATGGTTAAAATTATTTTATTTGGAACAATATTGAAGGAGCAAATAAATACTTGGCCTCGGTTATCGATTGTAGGATTTCATTGCTTTCAAACTCTTCTGATTCAATGTCTCCGCCCTTCACTTTAAGCTTAACTTCTTTGACAGCAATTCCTAGACTATTATTTGCTGTGCATTCATATATGTCTTCGTCTGAAGTCTTAATATTATCCAAACGTAAGACCATTTGATCAATCCTGAAGGTATTCCTTCCCTTTCGAGTCCATGATATACTTGGTTCAGGAAAACCTTTTGCCAAACACTTCAAGGTAATTGATTCTCCGAATTCTACTTCAACGACAGAATCCGGTATTTCAATGAAAACTGGCGGCTCTTCATAAATAAAATCAAGATTTAGTTTTTATATGATCTAATAAATATTTCAATAGATATTTTACCGGAAACCCTGAGTGAATAACTTTGGGTAATGTGATTTAAATGGTCGACACATTTATAAATGGCTGAATCGGTGGTCAATATGTTCTTAATTACCAAAGAACCGTTTTTAGCCACATTCAACCGATTGGTCTCAAGTATTTCATCCATTTTATTGTCATTTTTTGTCCAAAATTGGTTATTAAAATTGGGACAATTCAGTACTAAATGACTGCCAAACGCCTGTATTATCTCATTTTGATTTACATCATTCAAGTTATCCAATGATTGGATCCATTTTTCTGGTGATTTTATGAGATCGACAGTATTTCGAGCAATGCATCTATAATTGCCCTGGATACTTTTATTTTTGGTTCTGATTACAAGTTTTGAGGCATCATTAGAAATATTATAAAAACTATGTCTGGAATTCAGTTGAATGGGCTGTTCATTAAGAAGCCATTGAATGTCTGGTTTGGTCTCCCCTTCGACTATACACTCGAGAATAATCTGATCCCCAGAAATGCTTTGCAACTCTTTGATATCTAAACTCATTTTTGGTTCATTACAATTGAATTGATGATCAGATATTTCAGAAATTTGTTTATTCTTGAGATGAGCGGGTGATTCACACATTGCACTCAATTTAGTTATCTTTTCACTGAATTTCTTGAGCCATAACAGTTCTTGACAATTGCACTCAAGATTATTGTTTTCAAGTCTTATTGCTTCCAAAAGTCTATTATTTTCAAATAATTTTGGCGATATGTGAGTCAATCGATTGTTTTGCAAGTATCTGAAAGTTTTCAAAAAGAAATCAAATTAATTCTTAATAATTATCAAGATAGAATTAACGCATTGTTCCCAATAAACAAATCGTTCGTAATTTACATTCTTTGAAGAGATGGTAAATCAGAGAACACTTGGTTTGAAAAGAATTCAATAAAATTGTTATTTAGGAACAAATTTTCTAAATTATGCAAATTCTTGAAAGTGTTTTTATCGATTGTTTTGATTCGGTTGTTATTCAAATGCCTATAAAATTTACCAAGATTATATATTTTATAACTGAATGGCTACTTATGTCTATTATGTAATTACAAATGGTTGAGTTGAGCTAATCCTGCAAAAAAGTGATGGTCCAGTTTTTCGATTTGATTATCATTAAGATATCTGTAAGAGAAATGAATTGAGAAGAAATGACAGAAAGAACCTTGGTAATTGTTACAATGAAGTCACCAGTGAAAGATGTCGCAAAGGACTCGGGTTCAAAATTTCTATCCTGTTGAAACTTAAATCGAAAACTGTTGTCTGTGCGGCAGCCGTGGGTATCTTCTCCAAGTTTATTTTGGAACAATTGGTCGTTGTTTGAGAACAAATACATTTCGGTACACAAAATGGCAGTGAATTTGATTGAGTCGATGAAAAACTTAATGTAATTAATATCAGAATCGAAATAAAGTCTTTCATTTTATATTAATTGAGAGAATTTCAGTCATTTTATTCCAAATATTGTTTGTTTGACCAAATCCTGAAGACTAGGCTCAGGAAATATAAACCATTGATAATAAACTGATTACACTTTTCATGTAATCAAAACTTATTCTGAGAGTCTATTCATTAAAATCAAATGAAATGTTTGTTCTTTGAAACAAAATTATAAAATATTTCTTATTTCTCAGAAAAAATAGTATTTATTTTGATTTGAGATTTTATTTCCGAATAATTTAGTGAAAAATCGATAAAATATTTATTGAATAACTACTTATTTGGAAAAATTTACAAATCATTAATAATTATTCAAATTTACAAACTATCGGAAGACAAGGAATTATCACAAAATCTGAAAAAGAAGACAAAAATTAATATTCAATGAAAGCGTTCTTTAAATGAATGGTTACTTTAGTGATAAGTCCGGCGGCAACTGTGGCTCCGCCCGATCTAATCATAAATCTTCCTAAATCTTTGTAGTCTTTGTAGAGCTCCAGACATACGGGTCTCTGAACTTCAATCTCAACGATGGCACTCATATTCTTGAGTAGACAACGGGGTTTGTTTTTGATAACCTGACCGGTGCTTTTGTGGAGCTGAGCCACCAATTTCTTTATGATTGCCTGTTCGCTAAGACTTTGAAAGTGAAACACAACCGGAAACCCCTTCAGAGTAAAATAAATTTAAGTAATTATAAATAAAAGCGATTGCCTGAAGACATACCCGTATTATCGGAACTTCGATATTATTAAAAATAACGATTCTGGCCTCAAAACGAGTGCTGACCGGAGCCGGGTTTAGAGCATCACAAACAATACTTCCGGTGAATATATTATTTACGTCACAACCAGAAAGAGTCAGAACTATGTGATCGCCGACAAAAGCGGTCGGCAATGACTGGTCGTCAACGGATATGGCTATACATCGATATTAAGGTGAATTTGTTATAACACTTTTCCAAAAGTACTTACATTTGACGACACATTGTTCTGCTGTCGGCAAAATTACCAACTTTTGACCGGTAGTGACAGCACCTGCTTCTACCCGACCGCCGATACAGACACCTGAAGTCAAACCTTTGAACACATCATTTATGCATAAACGGAATGGCTTTGAAATCGGGCGCTCAGGAGGTTTGAAATTATCTATTATTGAGTAAACATTTTATTGAATTGACAGATAAAATAAGACACAGACCTATAATCTCGACTAAAGAAGGGCCCGAATACCACGAACTTAAAACAGGGTTTTTAGACCTCTGGATCAGGTTTTCTCCCGTCAGACCACTGCAGGGAACATAACTAATGTCCTGTTCTTTGAAGCCGACCTGCTTTAAGAAGGCACTCAATTTAGTGATGATATCCTGATAGCGCTGTTGACTCCAATCGATATTATCGAGTTTATTGACCACAACTCCCAACTGAGAGATACCCAGAGAACGAATCAGAAGTGTGTGTTCGCGTGTCTGACCCCCCGATTCGAAACCTGTTTCAAACTCGCCTTTGGTCGCGTCAACTACTAGTAAAGCTACGTCTGCCTGAGTGGCACCGGTTATCATATTCGGAATGAAGTCTTTATGTCCAGGAGCATCCAATAAGGTGACCATACGGTTAGAAGTCTCAAAACGTGACTGTGCAATATCCATGGTGATTCCTCGACTTCTCTCTTCTTGAGTTTCGTCCAAAACCCAGGCGTAAAGAAACGAATTTTTGCCAATTTTTTTGGAATCCGTTTCGTATCTATGAATCGTCTTCTTAGAGACAAATCCCAATAAATATAACATATGTCCCATAAGAGTGCTCTTCCCGGCGTCCACGTGACCGATCACTACCAGATTTATTTGAGGCTTTCCTGTGTTTTGTTTCTTATTGTATTCACTCAAAGCTGTTTCCGGATTCAAGGCTTTTGTTTGGATCGGTTTCGTTGAACTTTTAGTGCTTTCCGACCATTTGTCCGGATTTGGGGACGAAATCCTTGAACCCGTTCTGCTGGAAGTCGGAGAGTTTGGAGTCGATTGCTGTCGACTAACGTTTTCATCAACTCGGGGTCTGTCCAAATCCTTTCGCAATGGACTCGTAGGGCTGAATACAATTTTATTCAATACTTCAAACACAGAATAAACTAATATAGACTCACACTTTCAGATTTACATCATTTTCTTTAATCGCCATTTTCTGAACACTTTCATTGATTTTGTCGACTTCATTGTCGGCGCTCTGATCACTGATTTCTAAAGTTTTAGATAATTCTGTTGGGAAGAAGTCATCGATTGTTAAAAACATAATCCAAAAGCAATTATTTTTAGAGACCTTTTTTATCGATCTTATGTTTTCGGACGCAATCATCGGGAGATTCGGTCTTAAAGTCGAAAGTTTCGACATTATTTCGATCGAAGTATTGCTTAACATTTTGTTTTATATGACAAATACGATGTCCTGACATCTCATTATTGGAACTTAACTTAGCGGTCAGAGTTAGAAACAGAGGGGAACTAATGGTCTCTTTGTTACTGTAATTAGTATCACTTTTTTCGACCATTAACTTCTCAAATGATTGCGTCGATTCTTTTGGTTCTTTTGATGGCTTACCTTAATATCAGAAAAATTTAGTTAAAAATATCGGATATTAGTTTGAATAATAATTGTCTAATATCTTAATCCATACCTTTACTTAAGGCATCCTTTTGTTGTCTTCGATAATTATTGTCATCAGATGTGTGAGCGTTTAAGACGGAATCCAACGCCGCTTTTATGTCATATTTATGTCGTTTGG
This sequence comes from Euzetes globulus, assembly GCA_034695525.1. Lineage (NCBI taxonomy): Eukaryota > Metazoa > Arthropoda > Arachnida > Sarcoptiformes > Euzetidae > Euzetes > Euzetes globulus. Next base: position 39,142 of record JAQIWP010000074.1, read on the forward strand.
CGGCACTTATCAGAAGGCTTTCGGGTATTGTGTCGCCCACGACGTTCTCCATCTCTTCCACACATGATATAAGTTTGGCTAAGATTTTGGACAAAACTTCAGTCAACATATAAATGAAATCAAAGATGAAAACCTCTTTCTAAATGATCCATTTCTGAGCCCCCAGTCATATAATTTCTATAATAATTTAAGTCTTGTTCTTCTTCTTCTTCTTCTTCTTTTTCTTCAAATAAATTAGTGTTGCGAACATCTGACCCGTCGTTTCTGTGGTCCAAAAGTGATCGATTGGGGACACCTTCTGATCGATTGTACATAAATTGACGCTCTGTTCCAATAAAATAGTTTTAATAAAATTGACCAGTATCAATACAATCTGATATCTATTCATATCTATTAGTATGTATTCAGTTCTTTGGACAAAATCGGTGATCAGATTGACTAAAACTTTGAAAGGAGAGGACAAAGCAGTCTCTCTCAGCATTTTTAAAAACTGTCTCAATCTGACCGCCGGTTCTTTGTGACCGAAATTACAAAATTTGTTAAAACATGTCTAATATGAAAAACGTTGTATTGACCGGTATTTGGAGAAATGCAAAAATCTTCTTCGACAGAATGTCCGTAAGTATTGTAATACTCGTCATATTCTTCGTGAAATAATTGAAATAATAATCAAATAATGAAAACAATTAAGGATTAAGTGTTGAGTCAGACCTTCAGTAAAATTCATTGACCGCACGTTTCGATGTCTCGACATTTTTAGCGATTTTTTTATTTTAATTTAATTAATAAACAATTAAAAGTGAAATTGAAATTTGAAAATCATCTTTCAACTTCTGTCAAATTTATAAAATATGTTGACATTAATGACACAAAATTACATTAAATGTAAACAAAATATCATTTAATGATCTCTGCATTCAATGCATTGCTCTAAACATTACGTAAACATTTAAATTGTTTGAAGACGTCTTTCATGAATGGAGTGACGTTTGAACACATGTTTGGCTTTTAAACTCAATTTAAAGGTCAAAGAGTCTCAGTTTCAGTGAAATTGGTCTCAAAAGTCATGTCTAAAATTATAACTTTAGTGACAGGAAATCCTAAAAAACTGGAAGAAATCGTCAAAATTTTAGGACAATCCGTTGCATATCAGGTAAATAAACAACTAAGTGGGAAATACCGCTTTTTTCTAACAAGTTTAAATGTATAAGTTGAATAAAATGTGACAAACTTGATGCACTTTATAAGAATAATTCAAGGTTTATAGAAATCAACTCTCAATTGATAATTTAGTCTTGAAAAGCACACATATCTGGGGCATATCAACAACATGAAAAACAAGAAAACATTTAATTGAAAACAATCTTGGAAAATTTAACAAATATTTTCGATTATATATAAGATTAAATCCATTTAATGATATCAATTAATCGCACATTAAGTAGTTTGAAAATATTTGTCATCTTGATGACTAATCTTGAATAGTGTAACATGAGAGTTTGCCTCGAGTGGTTAATACTGAAATTAAGAGTTGTAACAGGTTGTTTCCAACTGAACTTGTAAAACCTAATTGAAAATGAGTTTAGTTAGTGTTTGCTTATACTTTGATTGCGTAATGGACTGACTTATACCCTGAAAGTCCAATAATTATCTTTTAAACGATTTAATTTCCAAAGTTAGTTTCGAAAGACGTGGATTTGCCAGAATTGCAGGGTGACCCACATTTTATAATCAGATCTAAATGCAAAGCAGCGGCTGACCTTATAAAAGGGCCGGTCATTGTTGAGGACACTTCTCTTTGGTTAGTCACAAATTTTAGCCCCATTTATATTCTTAACCGAATTGATTCTTTATAGTTTTAATGCTTTGGGAGGACTTCCCGGACCGTACATCAAATGGTTTTTAGATAAGTTAGGACCGAATGGTTTGCATCGATTGCTCGATGGTTGGAACGACAAGAGCGCAAAAGCCGTCTGTTTGGTAGCCTTTTGTGATAACCCTGACTGTCAGTTTGAAGATATCAAAGTTTTCAACGGACAAGTTGATGGCCATATAGTGGAGCCAAGAGGACCCACCGATTTTGGTTGGGATCCTTGTTTCCAACCCTTAGGCTATACTCAAACTTATGCACAAATGGATAAAAGCGTTAAAAACCAAATTTCTCATCGATTCCGAGCTTTTGATAGTTTGCAACAATATTTTGAAACAGAATTTGAAAACTGATATAATTTTGCCGAAAAACTTAATGATTAAAGTCTGCGAAAGTCGATTGAATTTATAAATCAAATGTTTTATTTCCTAATTTTATTAATGATCAGACACTTTACCAGCAAATCAAATGATATTTTACTGTTAAACACATTTAAAAACTAAATTAGATTTAAAATCAATTTATTAACAAAAGAATCAATAAATATATTTCGTATAAAACATATATTGAATGATAGCACAGAATAGCTTTCTATTGAAAAATTAAGAGGAATTCAAATGATTAGTTGTGCTAAAAATCGAGTGATTATCCCCTAATCCCATGAGAAGTGGAAAATTCCGAACACCTCTTAATAAAAATTTGAATAAAAGTTTTCTTTAATTATTGTTATATAATATTAGATATGCATTAATAGTATTTATGACTTAATAGTAATAATTTGAGATAAACCGAGACTTTCAACAAATCTTTATCTTCTCAATGGTCTCATTCCGAGTCAACAATACTTCCGAATGACATCACAACAGATTGTATAACATTGAGAACTGGTTGAGGAGTGTTGAGGAATGGCTAAAATGTATTTGTCATCAAAAGTATCATTGATTTAAACTTTAGTTCAAATAACGAGAACCCAATTAAGAGAAGAGAAAAGTCAAAACAAAACGTTTATAAAACTAATGTCTTCGTTAACAACAATCTCTCCATTGGTTTGATTGACTCAAAACCAACAAAAAGAGAAAAATATTCAAAATATTCTTAAAAAAGTGAAAATTATTTCAAAATAACGGATTTCCCCGAATATTATATCACAAATAGCATTCATATTAATTGAGGGAAAAATGGTTTCAAAATTAATACCCAAAGACAGTGGAAGACAACAAACAAAAACTGATTAATAAATTTGACATAAAATTAGATATAATCACAGATGAATTTGCTTCTTATAAAATACGTGAATATTAATTAAATTTCTCTCTGAAGAGGTATTGAATATACTTTTCTTACACTTAATTCACCAGAGAATAGGAATGAATTGTTTTAATCCCAGATAAGTGACTGAATTTGACCGACACTTGTGATGCAATAGTCGAATAGCTTTTGGCACTTCAACCAAATCATGTCAACGCCTAATGTCTTAAGAACTGGGATTTTAGCGATTGTTTTACAAATCAGTTAAATGTCTAATCATTCACGTCTTGCGCGACGTTTTTTGCCAACAGATTTGAATTCTTCCTCTTCTGAGGCCTTTATTTCTGTTTGAATAAATCAAATCAATTAAATATATGCCTTCTAAAGAACTAATAGAAGACAATACCGTTAGGAATGTCGATAGCGTTTACACTATTGTTTGACTTTTCAATAGGAGTTCCGTTGGTTTCAATTGAAGCAATTTTTTCCTCAACTTTGATAACCTGTTTATCATTGGTTTCATTGTTTGATTGATTGCCAGTTTGTGTGGATTTCTTCTTATTCTTGTCCTTCTTCTTCTTATTGTTGGATGAATCGGTTTTATCGTTGCCCTCATAGTTGGCCACAATAGCAGCGGTCAGTTTGTCCGTCAAATTCAGATTAGTCTTAGGCTCAGCCTCGAGAGTCTGCTCCACTTTTGCAGTCATTTCCGATTCCGAATTACGCTTTTGATTGCGATGTTTCTGTGATTTCTTTGGACCTCTTTGTTCTTTTGCCAATTCATAAATATCCGGCTCTTCGGTCACCAGTTCTTCGCTTAGAATTCCATTTTGAGTTTTGGCTGAATTCAAGTCATTCTTCTCTTTGTCGCCAACACTTTCTTCCGTTTCCTTTGTAATCAGGTTTGCATTTGAATCCGAATCAATATTTTTCTGGTTTTTAGTCTTTTTGGAACTCTTTTTCGGACTTTTATCCGAAGACTTCTCTTTAGTAGCTTTGGAGTCAATGAGAAGCTGTTCCTCTTTTTGTTTGCGATTTTTCTTCTCCTTCTTGGAGATCAGTTCAACCCAATCGCCCGCATCGTCCACGTCCTGTCTGTTGTCCAAGTCTTCGGTCTTCTTATTCTTTTGAGCCTTTTTGGGATTGGTTTTGGTTTTGGGTTCCGAAATAGGTTTCGATTCGACCGCTATTTTCTTCGCCGCTTTCTTGTCAGAGGTCTTACCGGAACCGCTGGTGATATCTCCGTTCTGTTCGATCTTTGCTTCGGTTTTGGGGATTATCTGAAACATCAAAAGATAGTTAGAATAACCAAAAGAATGGATGGATTGAAACCTTTTGGTTCTGTTTTTTCTTTTTGACGGTTTCGTGAGTTTTGTAGTTCTTGTGGTGTTTGTCATTGAGAGCATCGAAGACTTCAGTGGGCGGTTGTGTCGACGACTTGAAGCCAAACGCGTAGACCATAAGAGCTGTGAAGACAACGCCGAAGATTGGGAACAAATACAAAGGGTTGTAGAGCTCGACAAGAAGCGATAGTTCCGAATACATGGCATCTAATTATCAGATTTGAAAAGCATATAATATTCGTTAAATTAATTCAATTGGAGTCAACTGATGGACAGATTTAATCCGAAATCAGCGGTTAATTACATAAATATTGAATAATTCGATAGAATTGCGAGAAACTGATTGAAGTGTTTGTGTCTGCACTCAAAGCACACGTCGACTATATGTGGACTTCAATACAGTATATGTGATGTGTTCTCACTCTTTGCCTCAATCTTGCCGTCGATTTGTTCGCAATATTCCCATTCATCAAACTATTCACTAAATACGTAACTTTGATACTCATTTGTAAACCCCTATCATTTAATTATTTTATTATTAATTATTAAATAAAATAATTAATAATTACGACATTATTTCAGACCATTTAAATCAAATCATGCACTTAGCTTTTGAACAAAACAATTGTTCTAGAAACATCTTTTCAGACTAAACTTGAAGTTCCAGCAAAGCAAAATTAACAATAAAATATTAAAAATGCTTATTAGAAAAGTTATGTAAAATTTTAATCAAATTTGTTCTGCCGTTTATATCAAACTTTTGATAAATAAAGTGTCAAATAAGCGACAAATATAGAAATATGACTCTTAAAGCCTAAATTTTGTGGACACTCCAATTTTTAAAAGTGCCACAATTAAAAAAATGCACCACTAGGTCCTATATACCTGTTGAATCTTTGTCCTTATTGCCCTGAGTTCGATTATCTTCCGCACACCTGATATCTTTTGTTAATCTTCAGAGAATTTATTATCACTACTCTTCTAATAACTCAACTTGATAATTTGATCTAGAAAACTGAAACATCCATTTATTTGTATTTTGATATTTAAGATCAAAATCATTTTTGAATCAAAGTATTTGGACAGTTAATAAGATGCGTAGGGTGATATAAATTTGTTGAGAACGGAAGATACAGAATTAATAAATTTAAAAAAAAATGTCTTATAATTAATTTATTATTAAAATTTAAATTAAAAGCAAAACTTATCCTGCATTTGCACATCTCAGTCAAATCGGTTCTTCCGATGTTTCGGCTCTACCGATAATAGCAGAACACATGTGTTTTCGGGGGTACTTCCTACCCTTCGTCAGTGCCTGACCGAGAGTCGAGAGTCAACTGACTCAAGGCTCGGCTTGCAAAGTCAAGAACCGATGGAGAGGTTTGAGTGCAAAACGTCTCTTATTTCAGTTTTCAGTGAAATATTTTCAGGCTTTCGCTAAATTATTTGTTTACAGGACTTCAAGTTCCTTCTACCAAGTTTACATTCAAATTCATATGAATTACAAAATATTATATGAAATGTTTATAGCAAAAATTCAAATTAACAAGATAAAAAATTATTTCATAAAAAAGTCAAGATTTAAGTCAAAATAAAATTATAATTTACAAGTTGTGTTAATAAAAAATAGTCTGTAAAACTTAAGTGCTTATGGTTTTTTCAATCCCTGCTCAACTGCAACATATAAATTTGAATTTTTTTTCACGATAATATATTAACCTAGCAATATTAAACTTAAAAGAGTTTGTGCGTTTGATCACCTTGGAATATAGATAACAATTAGGAATTGGTTAGTCCTTCTCAAGATAAAGTTATCCTGGTTTTCTTTCAAAATGAATCAATCTGTCCCAAAAATACCATAATGACATAGTGTTTGCGCTTAGCTGAAAGGTACAGGGTATAAAAATAACAACAAGATGATGTAGAAAATAAAACCCGGGACTCTAATTTTTGAATGACTTATCACTGCTAGAAGTACTTGGGAAAAGTTGAAAAATTCAACTGGGACGAGATGATATTCAATGTATCAATGGGTGCAATGAAAGTAGACTTGGACAATAAATGATCACAAAACAAATGCTCTGGTTTAAAATGATGGGCAATCCCTCTTATTGTATAGGTATCGCCTAGAGCTTTTCTCATTGGAGCTTTTTATTATTTTATTCTTGCTATTATCCTCTTGACCATGTAAGGACTTGAAATATAAATTAGCTATAGATTGCTTTACAATAATTAACA
>JAQIWP010000075.1:0-45776 GCA_034695525.1 Euzetes globulus
ATGAAATTTTTTTTAATGGTGTATGGGGAAGGGTATTTTGCCAAAAGTGCTGGAGGGTATTGGGTAGGGTAAAGTGGCAAACGGAAGTAGCGCCAGAATCGACCATTTTCTTCTAAAATAGGCTTATTTCCTTTGTTTTAAAGCAGAGATCCTTGTAAGGTCCGTGACCCTAGAGGATATATCAAGGTAGAAGACAATGACTCATTTTCAGGCCGAAATTTAGGGGATATAAATAGCTTGTAAGTTTCTAATAAATTTTTTGAATTAATTAAATTTTTTTGAATTAAATTTTAAATGAATATTTAATCAGAAAATAAATTCATTGAATTTACTAACCTTAAATATAAGTCCTAGTGCATTTTTTAGGAAGTGTTTAGGCATTGAATCCTAACTCATAATAAATTCTAATATTAGGGATATGCAAGGGGGATTTTTCGAAATATCCCCCTAGGTATGAAGTTTGGTGATTTAAGACTTCTCTAGGTTTGATAGAAATTGTCCCATCAAATTTTAAAGAAACTGACCGCTCTTCAAAAATTGCCATTTTTACTAATCAAGCTATAATTAGACTATTTTACAAGTTTGAGGACTAAATTCCTTAAAATAAAAACAAATTTGCAGTTTTCCGCCATTATTAAAATATCCCAAATTTTTACCTAAATTTTCCAAAATAATTGTTTGTTGGCTAATTTGGGCCAAATCTAAAAATTTTCCGTCTAATGGAGGGCCAAATACGTTGGCTCCCCCCCCGACTAGCTCCCACGTTTTAATTTTTGTAATAGTTCCAAGTATTATTTTTTAACAACAATTTAATTACAATTTGACGGGAAATAAGAATTTTTATGTCATTTTATATAAATATTTTTTGATTTCAGTGAATTGATTAAAATTTCTTCACAGATAGTATTTGTAAACTACGAATGCAATAAAAGAGTGTTTGAAAGAATCCCCTGATTACATCTGAAAATTCACTGAACATTTAAGTATTAATTATTAATTATGGGAATAATACCGTCAAATATAGTATTTTTTAGTTGTAAATTAAACAAGTTTTTCACACGTATTTGTCTGTCAGGAAAATGAGTAAAACTCTAAATTCTCAATAGATTATGAAATTTCACACATCAATAAAAAAGAGTCAATGGATATGTTTGATAAAATTTATCTGGAAATTTTTATTCAGGGTCTTAATTATTTAGTTTAAACATGTACTATTTACACATTTACATTTGTATGAAGCCTAATCTGGAGTCAAATAATATGTCATGGGAAAATGCTTACAATCACTCTTTACTCTTGCATTCGTATCTATAACATCAATCTCTAAAAGACAGTGAATTTTATTTCAAGTTTTGAAACAATATTCAAAATTGAAAGATGAATTTATTGTTTGTTTTGTTGCTGGTACCTGTTTTGAAATCTAAGGCTAGTTGGAAATTAGTTTGGAATGATGAGTTTGATAATAAGGCGCTTGACCAAAACAATTGGGAAATTGATCAGGGTGACGCTCAAACTTGTGACAGTAAGTAATCCATCAACTTTACTGAACATATTTGAAGACACTTTTATTTTGAAGGTCAGAATATTGGACGTCTCAACTGTTATACAAACAGTAGTCGAAATTTAAGGCAAATCAACGGAACTCTGGCCTTAACCGCCATATATGAGAAACATCTGAAAAAGAAGTTTACGTCCGCTTGGATTAAGACCAGAAAGACTTTCACTTATGGAAAAATTATAATCAGAGCGGGACTACCTATCGCCAAAATGCTATCCCCTTGGTTTAAACTTGTTCCTCCGAGCAAAAAGCATTTAGATGGATTTGTTAAAAACAACCAAGTCGTGGTCTTTTACAATGATCAGTCAAATTGGATGAAATATGGGTACAGTTTTGGCCAAAAGTTGGGAAATACTGACGACTTTCTCACGAATGGAAGTCTCAATCAGTTTCATAGCTATGCGGTTGAGTGGAATCAGACGGATCTTATTTGGAGCTTTGATGGCATTCAAACCAACTGGATCAATTTAACTCAGGCCAATATCTTTTTGAAGAATCCGGTTATTTTGACATTTTATTTACGAGTTGGTGGACAGCCATTCAGAAACGGTGCAATCACTCTGGAGGATATCTATGATTGGAACTGTTCTCTGTTGATCTTAGACTACGTTCGATACTATCATTGGATGGATGAGGAACAGAATCAGACTAAAAGTACAGTTAAAGAAAGAACTTCTGTTGGCTTTTGCAAGAGTGTAATGGATGAAATAAGACCTGGAAACAAGCAAACTTCAGGCAATACCAGTTTGACGGCTATTATTTCTGTGGTTTGTCTAATACTTCTGTTGTCATTGTTTCCAATGATTGCTTGGTTAGTGATCAAAATGAAAAAGATGAAAAAATCTGTGCACAGAGTAAATGACGATGATCTTGATAATTATTATGATGATACCAATCAAATGGAAATGTATGAGGAAATACCTAAAGATAATTACTACGAATATGCCACTCAATATGAGTTGGATAATAAAAGACCCAACTATTATACAAAGCTTGAACAAGGCACTAATTCTTTAAACGTACCGAATGACGAAAACAATGATTATATAACCATGGTGGGAAAATTGTAACATCATATTCCTGATTATTAATAGACAATCATTGATTAGATTATCAGAAGATTATTATTGTAGATATCATTCGAGATATCATTATATCATTTAACTTTATTCTAAGTTTCGAAGTAAGCTTGATACTATTATCAATTGAAAATAAATTTCACTTCTTTCATTTCCATACATTTCATTGTTCATATTAGGGACGGAATGAAAAAGCAACCGGGTTTTATGAGCGAACTGCGAGCTAAAAATGTGACTACAAAAACAATATTTTAATTATTATACAAATATTAAAGAACACAAAAAATAAATGAATACTTGTGTCTACATTTTTAGAAAATTATTTCATTAAATGACCATCATGAACCAAAATGTTCCAAAAATTTGTAAATTTGAACACAAATATCTCGGGAATGATTCAAAATAATTAAGTTAGAAAGCATATTAAGCTTAACCCTTAGACAGCCGGATTAAAAACTCGACATCAATAGGCAACACTGGAAACTTTTTCAATTCCATATTTAAAAGCCCAAAATAGACAAATTATATAATTTCAAAAATTATTATATAAATACATATACCGTTTATAATAAAAACGAAAAATGAATGGCCAAATATGGTAATAATAATAAAACTAACTTCTCAAAACAATCCAATTTTCAATAAAAACTTTGGTACCTCCTTAAACGACAGTAAAAATGACAGCAAAACGACACCAAAAAACGACAGCAAAACAAAGCATTCTCCTATAGCATGTTCCTTTAGAATATTCTTACAACAAAGTTTAATTTTTAGAAAAGTTAATTTCTTTAAGAACATGCTGTAGGAACAGGCTGTATGAACATGTTGTAGTGATATGCTGTAAAACCATGCTGTAAGAATATGGTGTAGGAATATTTTGTAGAAACATGCTGTAGTTATATGCTATCGTTTTGCTGTCGTTTAAGGGGGCACCGTTTGTTTATATAGCGAGCGACTTAAATAATTGTTTTGTCGAACATTGATTCGAATGAGAGTTGATTTATCCCAGAGGTCGCCAAGGTGTTACTTGGCAAACTTACTTGGCCCCCTAGCTGGAAAATTTTAAGATTTGCCCCCCCTACCGGCAAACTGGTGAGCGAAGCGTTATTTGGAAAGATTTAGGAAATTTTGGTAAAAATTTGGAAATTTTCAGTCAAGGCGGTTAAAATTCAGATATTTTTGCAAATGGCGGCCAGATAATCCGCCATTTTATTCTTTATTTGAAGGTATTAAGTCTTTAAACTTGCAGAATATCCTTATTATAGTATTATAAGTCAAATTTATGCTTAAAAACACCGGAAATAAGCATATTTTAAAAGAAAATGGCTGTTTCCGGTGCTAATTCCGTCCTTCATTTTACCCTACCCCACACCCGCATCACCTTTGGCCAAATAGCCTTCCCCATACCGCCTAAAAAATTTTCATTGGTCATCTCTGATGATATAATAATAACGAACACAATAATACAATATAATTTGTATAAATGATCTTTCGTTAACATGTCACTTTATTTAACCTAATCCCATTTCGCCTAAAGACCTAAAATTTATTTACTACCTCACTTAATATCGCTTCACCTAGAATTAATGTACCCCATAAAAATGGTCCCATAAGAACGTAGAGAAATTGACCCCATTTTTAAGGGTGGCCAAAAAATCGCCCATTTTGTCCCTTTATTTTTGAAATTCAGCATTGTAATTTGAATAAGCGCTTAATTGTGACTTAATTGAGGCAATCAAAGTTATAAAGTGGAAATAAACGTATTTAATAACAAAATGGCGGAAAATAAGCGTTTGCGATCAACTTTTCCAGCCGCCATTTTTGAAATAAACCCCTTATATTACCCTAGATTTTGGTCTAAAAATGAGTCATTATCCCCCGGTATAAGTGAGGAAAAATCAGTACACTCAACTTTGTCTAAAATCATCTTCTATAATTTCACAAACTGTTTAAATTCACACAAATGCCCAGACCCATTTTGGGACCTATGTTAAAGAATAGGATTAATTTTCACATTTGTTTATTTTCACTTTCACACTGATTTCGAGAAACAATCATAGAAATATCAACTTATATTTTCACAAATTAGTTGATTCCTCAAATTTTTATTCAAAATTTATTTTAAAATTATGAAACATTTTTTATTAGTCAGATATTTATATAATATTTTGTTAGATTACCTTGCTTTTACAATTTTAGTGTTAAAATACATATGAAGTCTAATTTTATGAACTATATATAAATTTATAAGTTGATTTAATGTATTAATTTGGTTCAATGTTATTAAATGTTATTAAATCACATTGCCTATTTTCACATTTTATAATTTCACATAGCTAAAAGTCCGGTCCCAAATGTGTGAATTTAGATAAGGTTGAGTGTAATTAAAGTTCTTGTAAATAATCCGATTCTTAGTTGATTTTTGATTTTTAGATGTAATAAATCCAATTTTGAAGTGCACTGAATAAATGTAAGGTCAACACTGACTTCAATCCAGATTAGCCCTCGAGTCAGTGTTTCTTAGAATTGTTTTTCTTTTATATGCAATTATTCTGTTTTTCTTTATAAAATTTAATTTTTGATTTTACTGATTTTCTCCTCACTTATAATGGCATGCCGGTCTATCTCGAGGTATACCGGCACTAACCTCAATTTCGATTTATACCGGCATGCCGTACAATGTGAGGGAATATGGTATGAGCCTCTTAGTTTCCTGGAGATTATTATTTGGAACATTATTCAGAATCAAATTCAATTCTGAACAATGTGTGACCGCTTCTAAATAGTGTCTCAGCAAAAATCACCCTGCCATTATTTTCAAGAATAAATTTCTGTCTGGAAGTGCAAATTTACAGTTTCTGGGAAAAAATTAATTCGTGCAAAGTTGAGATTGCTTAGTTTTTAAGATCATTTAAAAAGTCGAGTACTTGACACAGGAAGAGGCGGGTAGAGGAGGGTAGAGGAGGGTAGAGGAGGGTAGAGGCGGGTAGAGGCCGGGAAAGGCCCGCAGAGACCGGGAGAGCATTAAATTGAGGCATCAAAGGAAGTAATCTTATTGTAACGTAATTGACGTGAATATGAGTTTTTTGTTTACATCACGTGATTTGACTTAAACTAAACATTAATTGAATTAAATTAATGGATAATTACGTTAAGGATTATGTCATCGAAGTGGAAGACCAGACGACACTTCCATTTGGAGATTTCTGTCCACCAAATGTCATTCACATGAAAGTCAAATCGGGAACTAAAGTCAAGAATATTGTCGATTATTCGATCAGACATTTTATGGACAAACCGTCGGAGCGTCAGATTGTGATCAGCGGTTCCGCCGACGCCTCAAACAAAGCGATCAGTTGTGCAGAAATTCTTAAGCAGAACTTCGCCAATCAAATGAACCAACATTTGTATCAAATGACGAAAATCCGTTACAAATCGTTCGAAGAGTTTTGGAAACCGAAAGACAATAATTTAGATGTCCTTAAAGTGGTCCGAAAAATACCACAGATTTGTATTCTTCTCAGTAAAGAATCATTAGATTTGAACCAAAATGGAGTTCAATATAAAAACCAAAACATTTGTAATCAAATTAATGACAAAAACGATTTCAAAGCAAATAAACCGAAACCCAATAAAAACAAATTTAAACCGAAGAATCAGCCGAAGAGAAGTCGCAAAACTGGTAGCGAATCAAATGAGTCCAAAAAAACAGAATCGCATTCATAGCACATCCGTTGTCTTCACTTTATTTGTCACCTTTTTTCTAATTATTTTCTGCAATAAAAATGAATAAATAATGAATAAAATGAGTAAAACTAATGTTATATTTAACACTTTATTCCAAATATAGTGATGTCTGGCATTCAGATGACGTCAAATCATCAAAATTGAGAGGAATTTACAGTTAATCAGAAAATATGTACAGAAATTCACTACAAATTTTGGCCTAAATTTGTTTCTTTACTGACAACAAGACTGTCCTTTAATTATGGCTTTCGAATATTTATTCACAAAACATGCATAATATAAAAGTCATCTATCAATTCGACATCAAATCGGATTTTTTTTGTGATAAAAACATTGGTCTGAATATCGACTTATTCGGAGAGGTATTGACCACCAAATACTACACACAAATGCTTTCAATATTTTGCTAAAACTATAAATAAAATGACTTTTCATAAGAATTAAGACTTGATTTTCAATAAGTAATTCAATAAAAGATAAAAAGTTATGAAAACTGAAAATCATTTGAAACTTAAGCGACTTTTGAGTGGAATTAAAATCATATTCAAGTAAAACATTGAGCCATAAAACTGTACAAAAAAGAGGGAAGGGATGAGAGAATCGCTTCCAAAGTGAAGTGACGGCGATTTTTTCTTTGGGCGGTTAAGGTGTTGGTTAAGGAGCGCCGGACACGAGTTTGCTTTGAACGTGAATCGAAGTCTTTCTGTTGGCCAAACAGTCCGGCGTCGGTATCGTATCGCCGGTCGGTAGAGTCGCTTCAATTTGAGGCGCGGGTGTGGCCACAGCCGACAACTTTGATTCGGGCAATCGCTTCGATGTTTTGGCCGCCGCTTTGGCCATATTATAGTCACCCGAATCGAAAAACTTTTGCTGTTTTTCAATGAAATTGAAAAAAATTGTTTGAATTTAAACAAAACGATTAATTTATAAATTTCTGACTCCTTTTTGAAGGCGTTTCTGTAGAAACTGAGGTCCAGGTCTTTGGACATGTGGGTACTTGGCCTTTAGCTTTTCCTCCTCTTCCTTCTCAGTTTTGGCCGACATATTCTGAAAATCAATCGATTGGACAAACATTTGGTCACAAATTGTTAAATAATTCAATTGAAATGAAAGACTCAAATAAAACAGTTATAAAAATGAAGATAACGTTTGTATAACCAAATAGTGACTTACATTCGGATCAGTTATTTCTTCGACAGAAGACATGCCTTTTCTTGTAAATGACCTCGCAATTTATTTTATCAAATATTTTCAAAATAAATCTATATTTTAATTAATTATTGATTTATATATAATTTAATTAATAAAAAGCCAACAAAACAGTTAAAACAAACAACAAATGAATTGTAAATTATTTAAACATTTGATAGAAAGGAGTGACAATAAGACCGATAATTGTTTGGCTAAAAGCAATGCCCAAAATAATAGACAATTCAAGTCTACTATCGGTTTGGGATTAAAGACACAAATTCTGCTCTTAAGCTACGGATTGCAAACATACAAATCTAATACATATATCATTCAGTTGTTGTTATGGTTTTGTTACCAATTCCTGTGTGAACGGACCTTATCTGTCAACAGGAAAATTGGTTGAGTAGAGCTTCAAATATCGCATGTATTTATAAAAGTGGTAAACATTGAAAAATAAACTGAAAGGCAGTCAACAATTGAAAGCAATTTTTTCCAGTCACTGTTCAATTGATTTGTTTTGAGCTAGATCAACTGGTCAACCATGTTTTCTCCTGATTTTCTCAAACAATTGCCAGTTATTGATGAGTCCAACTTCAGTCGATTCCAGTCGGACGGCTCGTGTCGGACTAATTCAAAGAAGTTGTCCGTATATCTGCCCACTAAAGATCATCCGTCAGAGCAGAGTATCAATTGATTTGTCCTTTTAATTGTCTTTCATTCAATCAATTTCTGTTTTATCACTCATTAGTCATAACGACGGAGAAGACAAACATTTTGTTGCGTTATTTACACCAACAGTGGGACAAAAAGAAGGCGTTGAAGAAGAGAGAGACCAACGACGACAATGAAAATGAGACACAAAATGCTAGAAAAAAGAAGAGAAATGATTCCCAATTAAACCAATAACTTAGACCTAATATTAATTGATTTGTACCAGGACATTATTTTCACACATATAAGTTCATTAACGATAATTTACTGCAATGAATATCATAAATAAAACTGTACGACCACCAGGATCATTGACCAATCCTTTATTCATCCTTCTTAAAGGTTACCCTTTCGAGCCTTTCACTAATTTTCATATATTTAAGTGATGCGCAAATTAGTGGTTAAACCAACCCTTGCCCTTCCAGAGGTTCCATTTAATGCCCTAGTATATATATGTGTGGCAAAAGGACGGCCAAATTTTCTATTATTATTAATTATCATAACTTAAGGATTAAAATTGATTGGAACTGCATTTAAAATGGTTTAATGTCAATCAAACTCAAGAAGTTTAGCAAAGGATACGTCATTTTAGGCGTATTTTAAATAATTAAAAAAATGGTAGACTAATTGATAAACGGTGGTTAAACATTCCCAGATGACAGTTTGAAAAACTATGGTAGACAAGCTGATTTTGGCCTCTTCTAAATTTGTTTGGAATGAACTCTAATTTTTGAATTGATTCATAATTGCCATTCATTTTTATTCTTTCAATTGTTTTTTTTAATCATTTTTAGTTTTTATTTGACTATCGACTGACAAATTTAGATGAAATTTGATTGAAAAAAATAAACAAATCCTAATCTAAAGCCAAATTTATCAAAGAGTGATCTAGCACTATTTCACCAAACTCAAGATCAAGCTGAAATGATATGAAGCCACAGAAGTTATTCCAAGCGAAAGGGATCTTATTATGAAACCACAAATAATAGTGAAACTAAATTTGCCATAGATTAAAAATTGCCGAAAAAACAATTGTATAAAAAACAATCATAAAATCGATTTATTCAATAAAATAGCGAACAGTGAAATGTAAGGTCAGTACTGTTACCACCCCTTAATCCGACACATACGGAATACAAATGATATGATCTTATAGGTTTTGATTTAACCCATTTAATAAAGATCAGATTTCACTGATAATTTGAATAAGTTTAGCCCTTATATAAGTTTGCTCAAAAGCTTTCCTAATCAAAAGAATTATCCAGGTAAGTAGGATATCATTAGAAACTTTGTCACAGTGCGTTTTAATGTAACAGTCGAAAGAAGTACACAGACACTACTGAAGTTCTTCCGGTTCAATTCTTTTAAACCCAGTCATTAATTAAGGTTAGCCAAACTCAAAGAAGCAGTTACTTTAATTAAGGACAAATAAATGAACTCCAATCAAATATCAATGAATTGTTTTAATATTTATTGAAAAGTGAGTCTATGATAAACATTGGATGAAATTTATATCAAATTTAAACCATAATTCAATCCCAACTTATAAACAGATTTTTAGTCCAAATAAATGAATCGATTTATAGAATCTTAAGAAAAATTAACAAAAAATAAGACAAAAAAAACCTTCAAAAAAGTTTTGCGAGAATTTCAACTATTTTCTGAACATTAATTGCGATTAACTTCTCAATTAAAGTAAATAATTATTAGTTTTAATTACAAGTATTTGATAATAAAATATATTATTAATAATTTAAATGTAGAATAAGTGTAAAATACTAAAAATTAGACCATTAATTAAAAACATCAAACATTACAACCATTACTAACATTTAGTGTAAAGTTGTATAACAATTGCATCCAATACTCAAATATTATATTAATCAAGACATTAACGTAAATATATTTGTTTTAATTGCAAAAAAGTATATTTCCTTTATTTAAAGGACAGAATATTTCGGGGTTTCAATAGTAAAATGACTTTTTCATAGTTTTTATGTTGACAACAGATATGAAAATAAGTCCAAAAGTACTGCACATCTCTGTTATATCACCGAATAATTCAAATTATACTCTCTTTCGTATTTGAGTTATTTTATTACAAAATTAAATATTCTCCTATTTTTCGGATTTTCTCGTTAGTTATTGTGATGTCATTAGAGTTATCACAGTATTCACAATATTCTTGCAACAAATGGCATAATTTATATAAATATCGGTCGAAATTGATTTAATTTATAATTTAATATTTCTTCCTCTTAACCACTAAAACGACCGGTCCTTCGGGTAGTTTTTTAAGGAAATTCCAGGCCTCAGTCCGCGTCATGTTATTAACTGAATGTTCGTTAACTGTTATGACTTCATCGCCAGAGGTCAGAGTTCCTTCTTTGTCCGCCGGCCCTCCTATAAGGCAAATATTAATTAAGGCCAACATTTTCTATCGTCAAACCTCTGAATATCCTTTTGATAGCGAGGGGTCGATCGCCGAGAGGTGAGTCTTTACCGCCTTCTAATATGAAGCCCAGACCCGTCACATCCTTTTGAAGCTCTGCGCGAAGTATTTTAAAATTTGATTCAGAATTTTCCGATTCCTTATTTGAGGACAATTGAGACGAAGATAGGATGTCTTCATTCGAATTGTGATATGAATTAGAGTTTGTGTTATTCGTGGAGTCATTCAAATCAGTACTACTTTGTCGAGAATGAAAGCCATTATCAGAGAAGTGGTTGGCATTGATTCGCGACAAAACAATCACTACTTCAGGGCGGGGAGCCTTCATAATATCCAGCGCTTCCTTATGTGTAACGCCTTTCAATATCTTTCCTGTTTATTACAAAACATAAAAATTAATTGAAAATTCAATCAACAAATAAATCAAACTAACCATTGATGGAAAGGATACGATCTCCTCTTTTTATTCTTCCGTCCCTATCAGTGATACTTCCATTGATTACTCGGTGGACCTGAAATAGTTGTCATTAATATTTTAAATAAAGGAAAGACATTTATAAGAACCTTACAGTTATTTCTTTGGTTTCACAGTCGGAACCGCCCGCAAGAGTTATACCAATACTTCCACTAGTTTTGTATTCTCGATGGAGGACAACCACTTGAATATTGTGGTTATTTATATCAGTTGATTCCAAAGACTGGTTCGCTTCTTCTATCAGTTGTTGTAATTCTTGAGGAGATATAAGACTTGTCGAAGAGGCCAGAGATGAGACCGACCCATACTGCGAATCTCTGAGATTAGTGGCAGAACTGGTTCGCATTCCGAGTGAGCGCATAGCGACACCCGAACTGCTGGCACCAGAATCACTGGCCAATGAGTCTATTGATGACATTCTCTGATGATTTGTTAAAGCAGTTGGTTCTTCCTTTTCAATGGGTTTTTCCCATATTTCGGACTTCTCTTCAGAATATTTCAACGATTGGTCCTCACAATTGTCTACACTTTGAACTTCCATTTCTTCTATTTTATCAACTTTTTCTGGAAGATCTTCTTTTACATCGTTTATCGGAACTTCTTGTGGCTCTTCTTCGACATCAGTTACAGTTTTATCATTGGTTGCAGGTTTAATGATATTTGTAATCGAAGTGTTTTTATTATGTTTCGCTTGAGAAGAAGGAGAAGAAGAAGGAGAAGGAGAGTCTCCTCCATTTGACTCAAATACTTTGCAGATATCACTAACACTTCTTGATCGGGACTTTACGGAGTGATCGGAACTGCTATCAGAAATCGAATCGAGTGATACATTTGAATCGATTTCGTCAATAATTTCCAATTCTTTGATAGTATTTTCTAAATTTCTGATTTCGGTTTTGGGACAAAACACGGTTTCAATTGGTTTCTGGGGTTCTTTCGGAGGTTCAACAGAAATGGGTTCGTTGTTCGCAACTATTTTAGTTCGAGGCATAAGAGAGGGAGGCATTCGACTTGAATTTGCGCTAGGCTTTGGCGGAAGTGGTGGCGGATTGCTCTTGTTGATTTGTGGAAAGTTTTCAGATCCACTTCGCTGTTCCCACTTCTCTGCGAGTGCTCTGAAATTTTTGACGGACTCAGAATTGCAGTCATTTTTTATCAAAATATTTTCGTTTTCGATTGGATTCTTCAGAACTGTTAGTTGTGTTCCCAAAACCTTAGGTCGGGTCAGTTCTGGGCTCATCGACTGGTCCATTGAATCGGATGTCGTGTCTGAGGCCGAGTCATCAGCTCTTACTGAAGAATCTTCTGATGTCTTATGACTTATTGTGGAGGAATCGTCGTCGCTATAGTCAGACGGAATAAGACTTCGCGTAAATGTCTTATCGATTGAACGGTTAAATATATTTTCGTTTTTATTCGTATTCAGACTTTGTATTGGATTTGAATTATAACTAAAAATGTTTCTGTGAATCGAATAATCAGTTTCTGGAATTTTATTGTTAGTCATACTCTTCCGCTCAGGAATTGTCGGTTTAGGTTTATTATCCAAATATGGCATCGAATGATACAATTTGTTGTTAAGAACAGGACTCCTGTCAGACGATTGGTTGCACATAATGTCGTTTTGTGTCATAGAATTGATTTGTGTTTTATATAAGCTGTTGAGGGATGAGTCGGCCGAACATCTCTTTTCTAACGAAAATTTTAGTGAATTATTATAATTGAAAACATCCGCAGAATATCTCCTTTGAACTGACGAATGACGGTATGAGTCGCTTACACTCAGAGCCAACTGTTCTTCGAGCGATGGCGTACTCTTAGCACTACTCAGACCATCGATGTTCGGGGAACCGACAGCTGTTTCTGGCATAAGAGGAATGACTGGTTTGCTGTGCGATAACGAGAATTGAAACTGTGAGTCGTTTGGACTCATTGTTGTCATAGAATTGGAACGATTAAAGCTCGGAACGAAAGAGTCACTGCTGTCAGGCCTTTCCTGGGATGCATTGTTAAGCAAAGACAAACTGCGGGGTAATTCGAGTTGTCGGCGCTTAAATGCCGGCGAATACTTCGGAATGGAAGCATTTGCCGCCCAAAAGGGCAGCGAAGGAGTCTCTGACAGCATTGATTGGCGCTGTGCTGAACAGTAGTTATTTGATATGTTTGCTTGGCTTTGGAGCTGACTTTTCTGAGTCAATGAAACCATTTCTTCAGGTTTGGGTGTTATTAATAAAGAACTGGTCGATGTATTGCTCAGAATTGTGGGCAAAGCTTTACTGACCGCCGGTTGTGAAGTGGTCGGAATGTCAGGAATTATCAAACCTTTGAGTTTCGATGCGTTTTGTTTTCTCGTTTCGAGTATTGATGACAAAAGATTTCCATTAATCAAAGGTTTGTGAACTCCTATACCTGAGTAGGCATTGCTCTGCCCAGGATCGTTAGGTGAACCTAAACTGGAATACCTCAAATATGATGGTTGCAAATGACCACTGTATTGATGGATAGGAGTCGGACTCTGTTGTGGATTATCTGTTGTAAGAGAAAGAGAGGACGACTTCTTGTGAATGAATGTACTTTTTGTGTTATAAACGCATCCGTTTTGCGATTCATTACTTTTATCAGAGAAGTGATTTGGAATCACATCTGACTTATCAGTCGTCGGAAGTCTCTCTGATATCAACTCACTTTTGCCACAAACAGCCAATGGCTCACAATTGAATGGATAGTCATTTTTGATAGATGTGTTAGATTTAGGTATAGTTTTGACGCTGTCTTTTATATCTAAGACATCATTAGTTTGATTGTCAAACATTGCAATCCTTTCTCTGATACTTTTGGATGAGTCAGACGTTTTGGTTTCATTGTTTGTCAATCCATTCGATGCCGTTTCCGACAGGAAATCAGACGAAGGATTACGACTTCTTTCAATTATTTGTTTCTTCAGTTTATAGTTAGGAAGTGGACACGAATCCAATTCGTCCATTGAATCTGACGACATGGATGTAATACCAGTGTCGCCGTCAGAAGAATTATCGCCATTTGTAGACTTATATTTTATTCGAGTGACCGCCACATTAGGCGGTCCTCCTCTACCTACCAGAGAACTATTAAAGTCTAATTCTGGACTGGGAGTGTCGGTATCGATGAAAACTCCAGAGTCTTCGTGAACTGGCGTTTGAAACATGTCGTAGGAAAGTCCTGGATTTAACCCATTAGACGACTGGCCGTCCATATAATTCAATGTAATTTCACGTCCATCAGGTGGTTGTCTAGCATATGTTGGCGGCGCACACGAAGAATTCAACGATACATCTCTCGAACTATGATTTCTTCGCATTCGAATCATGTCTTCTTCTTCTGTCAATTCTTCTTCCTTTTCTTCTTCTTTTTCCTCTTCTTTTTCTTCTTCTTTTTCTTCTTCTTTTTCTTCAACTTTTTCTTCCTCTTTCACTTTAATGGCGTTGTCTTCTGTTTGATCTGTTATTAAAACGAAAATATTTAGAATATTTTCAAAGACTAGAATCGACACATATTTTCACTTTCAAAACGTTTGAAATATAATTTTTATGTAATTTATCAAAAATAGCGAATCTGTTTTTGAACTCCACATGTCTTTGGCTTACATTTATCTATTGATAAAAAGAGTAAATCTTTTGATTCTTGTTTTTTGTTAGTTATTCAAAAAATTTTCTGCACTGAATAATTCATATTTTAATAATAATCTCCTTTGAGCCGAAAATTAATGGCAATCAATCAAATGGTAACTCAAAAGCAATCCTTTTATAAAACAGAATTCAATGATTGTCTGAATCAATAATATTATGAATATTTTGAAATTCGTTGAATGCCTTCAATTGATTTATTGATAGAGAAAGTCATTCAACAGTGAATAATAACATCTCTGTGAAGAATTCAAAAGATTTATAAGTTTTTAATTGTCGAACAACTTTTAATTAACGAGTAAATGAACTTCACTTTATTCTTAAAGTGATTTATCAGAAAGTTCTTCATTTATGTTCAATGTTTGGAATTCCAGACAACTTTCAAAATGATTTAATGCAAGGAATCTGAATAACAAATCGATATCTCGTTTGAAGTATTGAACGACTGCTTCATTCCAGTCATACAAATGTTTTGTTAAAATAAATTGATTTTCCATTAATGGAAAAACTATTGCAAAACGCTATAAATTATTTTCAATTTTATGTTAATTTGTGTTTTAAAAACTAAAAATGAAAACATTTTATTCAAATTCAATTTCCTCCTCAATGTTCAACAAAAATAATGTTAGGAATGTATTACTCAATAATTTTATTAATATTCTAATCGAAGACCTTTTTTAGACCATAACAATCATAATATTTGATATTAAAATAATATACATTTTATCGATTCATTACTATTAATGCATTAAATTTATTGTTAAACACTTATTGTTATATCAAATGACAAAACCTTTTTTCATTTGATAACAATTGAAGTGAAAATTAGGGGCAAAATAGACAAAAATATTTTTGGGTCACAAATATGGCATTGAATTGATTTATATTCTCAAATGAACTTCTCTTCGATTGTTATGAAAACTCAATTTTCACGACTTTTCTACTCAAGCGTTGAATTCAATGAATTCTTTTGTCTATTGATTTTCACACAAATTCATTGACATTGGAATGAATGCAAAAGAGAAAAAACAAAAGTTCTTATTCTGAGAAAATTAATCATCAAAAGAGGCATTTCCTCACATTTTAGGCAAGTTTTCAAACAAGTATTACTTCGATGGAAGAGATATTTTATTAATCGAAATCTAATGCTAAACATTCTGTGCCCCAATCTTATGAAAAGTTTAATTATTATGAGTCCTGAGCGAAGAAATTCCTGACTTGAGTTCCAATAGAGAGCCAACGATTCCTATTATTTTTGCTTTGATTAATAATTTTAAGTTTTATTAACATTGAATTCCTAAACATTTGCATTACATTCAATGCTTTGCACTTTATTTTAATGAAATATTCCATAAAAAGGTTGAGACATGAAAAAGAGTAAAACGATTTTGTTTTTAAACCCTTAAAGTTGTTGTCAGCGATGATCTGTTCATCGGTTCCATTGAACGTAAATATTTCAAAGTCAGAAACAACTAATGAATGATTATTTCAAACAAAGAATCAAATAAATTAATCAATGATTGATTAAGAATTTATTGGCAACAATTAATTATATAGACCCCTGTTCAAATTTTCAGCCATTTAATTGAATAATCAGTTATCCTTTCAAAGAGTGAGTGGGTATGAAATCATCGAAACTCGACTCTGAAGATCAGAATTAGTCAGACGTCTGACTCATTGAGAAAATAACTTCAAGACTAACCATTTGTTTGAATAATGATCTGTTGAACTTTTTTTTGGAGACGGCCTCAAAATCTCAATCAATTTGCAGTCAATACACTTTTAATACACTTCTATTATATACTAATTAATTACTTTTCATTAAATACGGATTAAATCAAAGCCTCGAATGATTGTCATCGGAACTAATCTGAGAGATCTAAGAGCAGGAAATGTCAGTCAGAATAAGTATTTAATAGTGACAAAGTCACCTAGATCAAGTTTTGAAAGAAAGGCTACTCAATTAAATTGTTATTTCAAAGCGTTTTAAAAATGATTATCTAATGAGGCATAGAATCAAATGTTCGTTTGGATTGTTTGATGTCAAGCAGTACTGGCAACTCATTTAAATAAGAAACGAAACTTACTTTGGTCAACACATTCCTCAGGAAGGGTTGTAATCAGCGGAATATCATTGACTTTATCTTCTGGGATGTCATCTCTTTTGTCGATAAAGTTGTCGTCAGTGATCAAAGTTTGCTGATTAAAACAACTGTCAATAATAGTGTCTTTTTGTTGGATGTCTTCTCGCAAATCGATTTGTGATTCGGATTCCGTTCCGCCAATTGTTTCGTCGGTTTGTTTGGACTGAAGTGAACTTTCCGTGCGATTGGTTTCAATCAATACAATGTCTTGACATTCGTTTTGCCGGTTATTCTGAATGCATTCAATCGATTGAATCGATTCTTCAGAATCGTTGACACCGTTTCTAACGTCAGCTGAAAAGACAAAACAAAATAAAAATTTATTTAAAAAATCCAAAATAAGTGAAGCAAAGGATAGAGCAATGAGTTTATTGAAACAGCATTTTATTTATCGGTCTTTTTTGAACAGATCTTCTTTTGGAATACAATTCTCATTAACTAATGAAACGTTCAATAATTTGGATTTTTTTTTTCGGTAAAACCCCGAAAAATATGTAAAATTATTTTTGCTTACTCAACATAATTAGACAAAATATTTCATTAAAATAAATGAAAATTGAATTTCGTTATTAATCGCATATTTTTAATGCCCTTCAAAAAGAATCAACAAATGAGATATCAGACAAATAAAGGCAAATATTTCACTTATAATATAAATGTTGATATCTTTTCGACAATTGTTTTGCTAAAGAAACACAAATTGGCTTAAAGACTGTTTATCGCATTCAAGTTTTACATTAAAACACAACTCAAAGGTTTTGTGAAAAATCGACATAATTTTCTAAACTAAACAAAAATTGTGAAAAACATGTTCTCGAATATAATGACATAACTTATATGGCATTAAAGAGCCATACATCTACTCAATACAAATGATTAGACAAAATCAGATATCAATAGACTTGAAATTCCATTCCCGATATTATATTTATATTTTCGACTAAAATAACGAAACCAATATTTAAATGACGCTAAGAATAATCAATAACTGAATCATTGGTAGCATTAAATTCAAGAATAAAAATACTAATATTTCTATCCATGAAATAAATACACAAACGATTTTTCATTTTGCTTCGCTTGAATTCACAAATCAACTTCCAATTCATTGAAAGTGTGAAACCTTTTTTAATTTTTTTTTTCAACACAGACTGAAGTTTATTTACTTTAGGAAATGGACTTATTTTTTAAACATTCGATAACTTGATTAATGCCTATAAATCTTCAACTAAATAGATTAGAAGACAATTTCACATATTTTATTGAAATTGTATTTGACTTCGTTATTAGTCGACACAAAAAGTAATACCGGATCTTATATTTCATATCCTTTAAAAAATCAGTTTAGAAAAGGTGAGAAATTCTAGAGTGAAAGTGAAACACAGAGTGAATGTCCTCTTCAATTGAACCGTATCTGGAAATCAATTCATTTGGATTTTGTTGATTAATCGAAACACGAATATTGTATTGAATTTTTCGATTTTTCTTTTCTACTAAAAGCTTAGTTTTTTGTGTGAAATCAAACAAAAATACAAAAAATCAGTCAATAGTTTTCAAAAATTATCGGGTTTATCGAAACATAATAGTATTACTTAATTGAACTTTGGGGTCAAATTTGATTAATTTTGAATATAATTTCTTTTCGTATCAAACTTTTGAGTCTTGATTCTTTTGGTTCAAAATTTTTGATACAAAAATCTCTTTTTCGTTGGCATTCAAATCAGATTACTATAAGATTTATTGTTAAACAACAAAAATTGTATCAAAAATCGTATAAAATTGGGACAAATTTTTCTCTGGAATGTAAAGCTAAACAAAACCAAAAGCAAATCGTAGGATGGGCTCATAGACTGAGCTTGGCTCCAATTTTTCTTTTACACAGATATTCTCTTTTTTCAATTTGATAAGAAGTGAAGAAAAGATTTCAATCTAAATATGATTTTCAATAAAGAAATATCAGCGAAAACACATGGAATCGATGAATACAATGGAAATTGAATTCTGAGATAAATGTTTGCATTCATTCAATACTTTCGATACAAATCAATGAATTAGAGATAAATACAGAATAAAAAGTTGTGAAATGATTGGTTTGAAAGATGAAAAACGATTGGAAATAAAACGGCTGAAAGTATTTTCTAATTCTATGGTCAGATCAAAAACTTGTAGATCTTGTCTTTGAGTCGAAATAATTGACATTCACTTTGCAAATAGTGGTTGGCTTTGATTATTGTCGAGAACACAGTGTCTGAGGAATTCCTGGGCTTAATGTATATTATTATTAATAATAAGTTTGTTTCTATTTCTTCGCACATCAATTATTTTAATCTAATATTAAGATTCAGATAAAATCTCTCTTCTTTCTTCCAGAGTTGAACTGATGATGAACTCAGGGCTGAAAAACTTGTTTAAACAAAATATATGTTTCATAAAAAAAATAGCTTTAAGTATGAGTTTTAACGAAACAAATCGCAACGATTCAGTTGTTTTCATGCATTCAAATAATCAATAAATAATTCTGAAAAAAATTAATTTCATTTCTTTAGAAACAAATGCTAATAACGTAATCGGATTGTGTGCTGAAGTGGTGTTCGGCCGAAATGTTGGCCACACTATTAAACACATATTCGGTGCGAATCTGCATATTTCACAAACGCCTCCAAATAATGAATTACTATTTATCTGTTGAGATGCCCTCTCCAGATAACCACCACATTCGAGGCATGACTTATTTGCATTGCATTCCCGTCCCGTTGCTGTTAATATATTCCTTTCCTATTATACAAACGGCTCACAACTTCTTTCTCTCAAATACTGATTATATTTCCATTAAACTTGAATTTTGTTTCAATAAATTATTACAAATATTAAGTCTTACGAGACTTTTGATCTAATTTTACTTTTGAAAATTTCTTTTCTATAAGTTATAAAACACTCTAATCAACGCATCATTTTTTTCAAAAGTATTTTTGCATTTAATTTTTGTTTGCTTTAGATTTTATCTATTGTTGAAATTCTAAGGTCACTATAATTAAAGATAAATTTAAAATTTCTAGTTATCGCAAAGGAAACTCACCTAAAAATAATTTCTGCTTTTTAAAAATAAACCAAAATAATAAACTAAATATTAGCCTAAAATAAAACAAACAAAAAATAATATAAAAAATACTGAATTATCAAACTTTGGTTAGAAAAAAATGAGTTTGAAAAGTTGAAAAGAGAATAATTTAAAATATTTTTGAAATAAATCAATCCATTACTTCATATTAAACTTAATGTGAACTCAAAGCCAGGATTAGAGAAACGAAATTCTTGTTCTCTCAGAAGAAATGGCTTTTTAGATGTTATCTCATATAATAGAGGAATCGTTTAAGTTATCAGTTGAAGAACTGTCTGTCTGTCTATATATCAAATTTATAAGAAATGATAAATTGGACAATCATTATATCACACATTAGACTCTATATCTACCTTTCCTTCAAATAACTCGAAATTCTTTTCAATCTCAAAGCATATAATTCATAGCAATGTTGGAATCAAATCATAAATAACTCACCGAAAGACATGTCATAACAGAATAAAATAAATTTTTTTAAAATCAAAATTTAATCCAATTGAATGAAAATTTTTGATGAAATCACTTCTGTAAAGTATTTTCTCATTCTTTGAATTAATTAAAACCAAGAGTTCAACACTTTCTTCGTGTGATGATAACAACAAAGGAAATGTGTTTTATGGCTAATGTTTAGTTCGGGTAAGTTATGGCAAATCAACTCTCTCTCTACCATTCAATGCATCGCTGCTCAATGTCAAGGATACCAAATTACCACTCGTAATCAAAACTCATACATTTACCTTGATGAGAGAAAGAGAGAGAAGGGGGGGAGAGAGAGAAGGAGGGGGAGAGAGAGATCTTGTAATTTATGTCCGATTAGACATTAGTACCTGAATGGATCTGGTCCTGAACCGATGTGATAAGGCTTGTGATCACAAACACATAAAACGAAAATAATGTGAGACTCAGTCGTAAAAAAGGAATTCAAGTGTTATTCTGAGCAGAAATAGAGACTAATTATTCTCGAAAACATTTTAAAATACGATACGATTATCTAAACTCATCGTTAGGTGTATTCAATACACTGTATTACGTTTTGAAATTATTTCAAATATTAATAAAGTTGATAGGTGTTTAACATAATTATGAAGATCTTAGTGATTATCTGAAGCACTTTAATAACAATTTATGTAACAATAGAGAAGGCGTTTACCATTCAATGAGTTTTATAACAATTCTATAATAAAAAAGATTCAATAAATTTATCAGATATTAGACCTGAAAATAAAAAGCGCCACTCGTTTGAGGAATACTTGGGTCGATGTTAGGGCTATTAGGGATGTTGGGGAAGGCAATGGAATGTCAAGTGTTTCCGTTAAGTCAAGGACTCAGATATCACATCACATAAAACTCTTTGTCTAATGCGGTAAAAGTTTGGGAAAATGTTTTATTGAAATATATGTTTTTGACTTTAAGCAGAAGAGATGAAAAAACTTTTCCAACAAAAATAATAAAGAATTTGCGAAAATGAACTAAAATCCTATTAATTTTATTTTTTATTTTTAAGGCACATTTCATAGAAGAGAAAGGATAATAAGCAATAATTCTGTGCAATAAATCTCTTTTGATTTTCAAGGATGAGACAAATAAATAACATCCGATGTATATTAAAAGTTCTCACAATTCACACAATTATCTTAAATACTTTTAAAGTTTGTCCGAACAAAATGTTTTCGTAATAAATATTTACATTGTTTTGTTTGTTAATTATTTGAGTCAAACTGATTTTAATTAATTTTTTGTTCAATTCTCTCACAGTTGTCGGTCGGCAACCCTTTAATCAAATGGATTAAAATTCTTTAATTTTTTCTTCATTTTAGGCTCGGGATGGAAAGGGTATGACTAGTGGTAACTTAATCTGAAATCCAATGCTTCCCACTCTTTCTCTTTTGTCTTCTTTTTTATTTTAAAAAAAGTACTGAAAGGCTATTATATAAGAAAAGCTGAGATATAATAGTTATTAAACTATCACTGAATACTATTATCGCTTTTGAATACCAAAGGAATGACTGAATTCTAAATCATTTATGAATAATAAATGAAAAGCGAGACTTGCTTTTGAAATATCAAGAAATTTAATGGCATTCAAATGCAATGAAAGTCTTTTACGGAGTGTTTTACCGATAAATTTATTTCTTTAAAAGCAATTCTAAGTTTGGCTCAATTGATGTGAAAACAATGAGATGTCGGCCAAAAGCGTTGGCCGCTTCTGATGGATGTCTTACATCTAATGCCTCAAAGGACAATACCAACACTTGTGTCGGCACACCCTCTGATTAAGTGCTCCAAAATTGATGCAAATCATAGAGTCATCAAATGTAAACTGCATTAACTGTAAAAACATAATCAATGAATAAATCTCTCGTCAAGTCATTGACCCAAAGAAGCGTTTTTTAAATATCAATTTTTTAGAATTATTAAGAACCTAATCAGTGGTAACATCATTTTAGCTCTAAATTTGGTGTTTGCTTTAAGTTTGCAATAAATAAGGAATATCGGAGAATCTGTTTTGTTAAGCCTTCATTTAAGGGGTCAATCATTAGGCAGTGTCTACAATAAAACCTCCGCTCAGATGTATTAATGATTAATAATAAGCATAAGAGTTGCGCAAAACCCTGGGTTTCAGGCAAAAGAAGATTTTACTCAAAAATATTTAAAATTCAAATTTTATAAAATCAAAAACTAATACTTTTGAAATATAGTTCAGTTAGAAAAATGTATTGCATTTCTTATTTAATAACATAACTCTGAATACAAATGAGTAAAAAAATCAGATTTCAATTTCAACTGAGAAATGGTTCAGATTCTCGATCTTAAGAATAATGTTAAGAAAAACAAAAACACGAATGAAAGCCAAAAAAAGTCAAAATTGTTTTCCAAATAAAATGAATACAAATTATGATAAGAGCGAAGAGTAACTGAAATTAATGATTGAATGGAAACAATGGAAAAATTGAATGAAATCATATTTTTGCCAAACGAAAGGATATCTACGATGTTATTTGAAAAACATTTAAAAATGAATTAATTATTTGGAGTTTTATGGCATTAAAATACGATTTTATTTGCAGATAGGAATTGGTATTCATTTGTGAACCCGGATATATATGGAACGACCGATTAGGGCCAGTGCTCACCGTTATTAGAAAAGAGATACTTTTCGTTTATTTTTATGTTTAAATTTAATTATTTTACTTTAATTCGAAAGAAACGATGACTTAATTCTTGAAATCAGATGAGAATATCACTGCTTTTGATACAATTGTTTACGAAGTAAAGATGGCTTCGGAACAACTTTTATGGAGCCGTTAGATGACTGAATAGGGCGTCCACTCACACATAATAGAGTAATTCAAAGCACTTAAATTGATTCTCAATCGATATAATAATTCAACAAATGTTTGTAACAAATGAACTCTTAAAACAGACCGAGTTTTCCAATGGAGTGACCGTTTCATTAGATTCTTCCAACAGAAAAATTGTATAAAAAATAATAAATTAAGGTAAAGAAAAAACGTCTGATGAACTAAACTCACAAAACTTGAGAAATAAAATTGTAATACATTTTAGTTTTTATATGTCTCTAGATTTTAGTGAAAAGAAATAAATATAAAAATTAGTGACGAATCCCTCAAAAAGAGTAATAAAATAAAATTTATGTGAATTTCATGTTTTTATCTTTTAAACTAAAGACTTAAACGGAGAGTCATTTCCATTGATGTAAACCATTATCTTATTTATCATTTAATTAATTTTTTTCTCAACATTTGATTGCATTCAAAGAACATTTGTTGACAGAAAGTATTAATTAAGTTTTCATCAGCTTTTCATCGATGTCTCACAAAACAAGAACAAAATTATAGTTTTTTGGAGAGGGGTTTACTTCGGTTGAACACAAATTAACTAAAAGTGTGTCAATCGATTAAAATACAATTTCATCGTTCACTCAATTCATTAATCAATTTATTTAATGTATTCTTAGAGTCAGTTTTCAATTAAACCGATTGTAATTCAATTCAATTTATTATTACTCGTTATATAATAATATAAATTCCAATGAATTGATTAACAAATGCTTTAATCAAACAAATGTCAAACAAATAATTATTGAATTACAGGGAACAGATGTTTTTATTAGTGGCAATGGAACAAATTGGGTCCCCAATAAGTGGGCTTATATTTGAGTCTTTTATTCTAGGAATTCAATAGTAGTTATTAAGTGTAAATAAAAGCATATTTATTGGAGACATAATCCTGTTATTCGAATGCGATTCTGAAAAATGGGTCCAAAAATATATCTATTCATTAGTTGACGTCTTAAATAAGTCACTACTTATGACCTGCTTTGGGAAACCTTTCTAAGAGCTGTCATATTCAGGATATTCTTTTCAATAATCACCAAAATGTGTCTGACTTTAAAGTCATTTGTAGCTCAGAACCAAATATTTTTGAGTCTCTTTTCAAGAATTAATGGCAAACTTGAATCGTATTTGTGGGGAAAATATGTGCAATAATTTCAAAAGCAATTAGTAAATAAGTGTTTTCATTATTATTTAGGCGTTAAATCGGTTTTTCTTCAAAATTCTATTCTTGGAAATTTTCAGTAAATAAAAAATAAATTTTTTTTTCTAAGCATTAGAAAAGTTTTGGAAAATTAATTCTTTTATCTAAAAGTTTTGTCCCAATAATAATGATTTGATTAATAAGAGGTTTGCCGACGAATTGAGCCAAATATATGAAAAGTAAGAATTTGTGGGTTTCGGTGAAGAATTGCAGTAATCGTGAAACGAATTTTTTATGAAAAAAATTAAGATTATAATGAAAAGGACACACCTCTCGAGTAGTTATATTTCCAATCGATTTCATGCAGCCCTCAAATCATAAACCAACAGCGAAAGGCTGTCCGCTTTTCACAAGAAAAGTTTATTAATTTATGAAAACCATTGCAATGATTGAAAATTATGATTAAAGTCATAACAATTTTAGACCAACACTTTTTCGTTTCAATAGATTTTCTGACAAATTGAGGATAAAAAGAGTTATTAATGAAAACAGTTGTTTAACACATTTAACACATAAAACTTCCGCACAATTGCTGTTTTGAACACTTATTGCTGGCTTTTCAATGAATATGATTTCAATGTTTTAGCAAAAAACCGGAATTTTATCGATGAATTTCCAATAATTCATGTGAAAAAGGAATCCGAGCATAAACTTATATAATTTATTGACCATAACTACCGAATAAACAGTCGATACAAACATATTTCAGAACGAAATTGAATTTCATAAGACTTTGAACTGAAAGTTATTAAAAATCAAATTTCAATTTCTAACAAAACAATAACTTTAAATCAAATCCAAAGTAACACAGAATAAAATCTACAAATTTGTGCCACCGTAGCAAAGAAACACTGCTGAATCAATAAAATCATATTTTACCCAATTATGGCATTTATGGCATTCAAAAGTTTTCCGATGGCTTTTGAATTACTAATAAAATAATTTTGAAAAAGAGTTTTATTTGAAAATCACTGGTCGTAACCGAAACACGAAATGAAAGTTTAATATAAAAATATTTAGTTTTTATACATGAATTATATAGAGTTGAAGAAACTGACGATCAAAACGTAAAACATGTTATGATATAATATTAAAGCGTTTTTTGCATAAAAATAGTTCATTAGGTTTTTCAACAGAATTCCAGCGAAACAAACGAAAAAACAAAACTTTAGAAAAACTTGTGGGAAATGCATTCACGACTTTTCACCAAACAGTCCAACACTTTATAATTCAATGATTTTTCAGACAACTTATAATAAAAGATAAATTTTCTCTCATGTGATAAAAATTTCAGTTTCGTTGTCGGCATCGGCTGTAATGACATACCAATTGTCTGAGAAGAGTGGCCGACAGTATCGACGCCGAACATGGAGTCAACATTCAATACAATACTAACATTTCATAAGGTATTCGACACAATAAAAGTGAGAATTAGTGAGAAAGTGACTGAATTGAGTGCATCGGCCATCAAATGCACAGACAATAAGAATAGGTTTTGTGAGGTTTTGCCAAATAATGGCAGAAAAGAAGAAAAATTGGTTCTATAGATAAATATAGAAATTCTTTCTACAAATGCCAACATTTGAACACAACTGAGAAGATATTTTTTATTATTGAAAAAATTGCATTTATATAAAGTATAACATTGAAGGAGAGTTACGGTTGAAATTCCTTTCGTGAACTCAGACTGATCTCAGGTCTCGACTCCAGTGAGAGTTTCAACAAAATTTCGGTTTGAGTTGTGAGAGAAAGTGAACGAAAAGTTGGAGTCAGTCATTAAAATAGAATATTATATGAGAATACGAATCGAAAGCATATTATAATCAAAAGTATTATTATTGTGGAGAAAGCCGTCGTCTCCATAGGAGGGGCAGGAGTGTTGGCACTGGCAGTGAATTAAACGGTACAACGACATCGCTTTCATGTATGAAAACCGATTGAAAACATTTAAATAAATAGAAATAAATTGCTTCCATTTTCAACGGAATAACCGACACATGAATGACCGGCAAATGAACGCCACAACAGCCCTAAACACACGACAACACATATGAAGACAAATAAATACAATTATCTTTGATATGAAGATCGCATGCAATCAAACAATTAAAGAAACAGAACTGAAATCAACTGCTATTCCTAGCTCTCTTTTCGACTACAATTAAAGATATTTTCTTCTAATAAGTCGTAACTAATAATACAATTGTAGGCTTACCGACACTTAAGCTGATAAAAGTGGGCTTCCATTGAATTTTCAACTCAATTAATATGATTTGAATGGCTATTAAATCAAAAAGAAATTTGAAGACCACTTAAGGTTGAAATTAATTAAATTGTTTTTTTTTCTGAATTCAATTAAATGAATGACAGAAAAGAACGGCTTTAGAGTACAGTTTTTATATTCATGTTTCAAATGCCAAAACTGCCAAATAGGTTGGGGTCCGACTGACGGCTGGGGTCGACTACCTTTGCACCACTGGTCCAAACACTTATATCATAGATAATGGTTATAAGCGATGCCTTCCATTCTATAATTGATACTCTCTTTAAACTTCTTTTTTTCAATAATTAAAAGAAGTAAAAGAAGTGAATCGTAAAGTATTTCCAAGTATTTTGAAGAATACTATAGTCTTGAGAACTGTTTAGATAACCACAGGATTAAAATACAAGTGATTTATTACTGCACAACAAAAATGAAAATCAACTGAAAAAATGAAAATCTGATTTAAAGGCAAACAGAATTGTACTCGAGTTTAGCGCTCAGCACAACCACTGAATCGACTTCAACTCTTAAAACTATGAACTGAAGAATAATTTTTTCGTTTCGGATGTGAATCAACTTTTGGAGAGAGCGATCAATAATGTATTTAATCAGATGAAAGTTATTAAGCATTGCTTCGTATATGGAATCAGGTTTTTATTCGTTCAAACATAGCATCAGATCTATTATATAACTGATATATCATTCAAAAGAATGCTGACTATCAGTCAGCGCTCAGCTTTCGAGTCCACTGATCTCTGAGAGAAACTCATCTTTCACAGTTTTCCGCAATTCAAATGAACTCAATCTAATTGAGAGGAAATTTGCTCCTTTTGTAAAATACCTTAAATAACAAACAATTGGATATTAAGATCTGATATAATAAAGTCGTCTGAATAGCAATTGGTAACAATTCCAGTACAAACGCTTTAGAGTGTATTTAACTGTTTATTATTTACACAATCATTAAAACTATTAGCGATTATCAAAAGGTTAACAATGGATATGTAAGAAAGATCTCATATTAACTCATAATAACTATTAACCCAATTGTTATGTTTAGTCACTGACTCGAAACTCGTAAAAAGCGTTCATATCGTAGTCTATAATCTGATCCACTAATTATTTAAAATGAAATTAAATACTATTGACTCGAAAGCAATTAGAGACAGACAATGGCCCAAAAGGTAAGCCTTATCTCTAAATGTGTGAATATATGCAAAAAGTCATTTGACCAAAACTAACTCAAAAGTTACACGATTACCAAAATAACTGAAAATCTTTTGACACATTTTTCTGGTCTAAAGAATATTTTGAAATATTGCAAAGCTCTTGAACTTTAGCCTAGATCATTATTTTTTTCATAAAAAGATCTATTTTTGAAAAAAAACGTTTTTGAACTTGAGTTGAGACAATCGTATTATAATAATTGTATAACTTTTGAGATTTATTTTCTCGTTCTTATCATCAAAAATGACTTTTGTTTGGCTGCAGGACTTGGGCTCAGATTAATGATACAAAAATTGGTTCGCAATCAGAATGATATGAAAATAACATTTGAAAAGCTTTTTCGACTACAAACTGGTCACTGGCGCCAACTCTGAGCTCTATTTGAGAACCACTTCTGGGTTACCATCACTTTCTTCACATCGTTTCTAATCGTTATTATATTTTTCCTATGATTTGTTTGATTCGGAAACAAGTTTTTGTTATTTGCAATTATCTGAAAAATTTTACACAAAAAAATATTCGGCAATAAATTTGTAATAATTTTTCCAAATAATCGCTTTTTAAGTTTTGTGGAAAAAGTAAGAATTGAAATAAACATTTCATTACTTGCATAGCCTTCACTAATTAACAAATAGTTAACTTCAATTCTTTGCTAATTATTGAATGTTATATTATATTAAATTTCAAAGCAAAGGCATGACATCAATGCATGCAAAACATTGAACACATTTAAACACTTCTTTTCAAGTGATAAAATACTAATACAATAAAAAAATAAATAATATATTTTCCGTTTGGCTAACTTTGAAAACAAGTAAAAAGTTAGTCATTATTTGAAAAATGCAATTAAATTATTGTTGGATTGACTGCAAGGCTGAGTGCTATTAGAACTTGGATTTGATTTCAAATTCTTTGAGTGGAAACACAAACTGAAACGCTTTGTGAAAACCAAATGTTTATTCACTCATAAGAATAGTTTGGGAAATATTTGCATAATATATAGAATCGCCTAAATCTGACAAAAGACTCATTCCTTGAGATCATAATTGAATAAACAATAGAGAAAGAAATTTTTGATTATTTTATGGGAACAGATCTATTCAATTGAAGTAAACAGAAAATGAATAACAATTTGTTGACTTATACTCGCATTGAATCAGTGATTAGTTTGGGAATTGTTTTTAAAAATTAATGTTAAGATGAGAAAAATAGAGCCAAAGATATGTTGTGAGAAACAGAGATTAGAATTTCAATTCATAATACCGTTCGTTAACAATGTTTGGATCAAACGATAAACATGTTAAACATATGAACCGACAATTTGTTATGAAAATTACTTCTGATAACAATTGCGTTTTGAAATATTTGTATTCATTGGCGCACAAAAAAACCGCAAATATTTGACTTTCACTGAATTTTATGCAAATTATTAGAAATAATTGTCAATACAAATGAAATGAAATAAAAGCAAACCATTCTGTGATGTAATGAACGATATGTCGAAACACTGAGCTCTAGATATTAATCTCATAAATGAAATTAAGACAAGAATTCGTTTCTTTCAGATTAAAGCAAAACTAATTCCGAAAACAATTCATTTTATTTGTTTTTCAATTAATAAGAATTATAAATAAATTTCAATTAAAATGAATAAAATTTGAGGTCAAAATTATCAATTTTATCGATTATTTCCCTCTAATCGACACAAAAATCTTAATTCCAAACAAAGCTCAAAAAAGGAAATAAATTTCTGCTGAAAACATGACTTAACTCACAACTGATTCAAAGATTCTCTCGATTTGTAAAATTATGTTTCATTTAAAAGGAATGCTTATCGAAGACTCACATCTAAAATAAGTACAGAATAATCAGAATTCAAATTTATTGATTAGAATCTGTGAATTTAATTGAATAATTAATTTTCATTAACTCTTCTATTCATTTGTGGATTGAAATGTTGTAAACCATTTCTATACATCTTTAGTATATTATAAGTTATTTTAGTTAATAGCAAAACATCGAAACAGCAAAACGTGAAACTTTTATCGACTCACAAAAACATTTATATTTTCAAATAACTGAACAGAAATACTAATTATAGTAAAAGAGCTGAGAAAACATTACTTCAGAATTTATAACTCAGACGTGAAAGTGAGGCCAAAAGCATGACTTTAGTGAGAAGGGGTTGAATTAGAGCCTAAACATCTCCACAGATATTTGGCTATTTATCCAATAAAAACAGATTTTGTCGGTGAGAAAAATATCAGAGAAAAATTCCCAACAAATTTGATTAAAAATCTCAAAACTAAAACAATAGTTTGACATTTAAATCAAGCAAAGAATTAATGGAGAAAGAGACAAATCATGTGAAGTACCATGGGAAAAATACTAAAGCAAATTGAATAACTTCTATACTCACAGATTGGAAGCAATGTTTTGGAACAAATTAAATAAGTTTTTGCAACATTTCAGTTACGCATTGATGCAAATGCGAGACATTAAAACTGTTTTGGATCTAATAAAACAGATGCAAAACAACACAACATTAGTCTCAGAGAAACTGTTATTTCTTAAACTGAAGTTCTGTTCAAATGGTTTGAAGTGAAGCGCATTTGACGTGAATGTGATGTTATGCCAAATGAAGATCAAAATCTGCATCGAAAGCACATAATATGTTCTCCAGTTCTGGGAGTTTACTGTATTTAAACGCTTTAAACGCTTTAAATTTCTCAACGGATTTGAAAATCAAATCGACTTTAATCGAAGTGCTGAACAGGATTTTATGGTTGCTATTAAACTAGTTTTGTACAGCGGGGGTGCACACATAGAGCGGGGGTCGGGGGTCGGCCGCTCAGGTCAAACACTCGCAATACAATAACGAGACAATGGCAGCACTCAATAG
The DNA here is from genome assembly GCA_034695525.1 of Euzetes globulus. Classification (NCBI taxonomy): domain Eukaryota; kingdom Metazoa; phylum Arthropoda; class Arachnida; order Sarcoptiformes; family Euzetidae; genus Euzetes; species Euzetes globulus. The sequence continues at coordinate 31,090 of JAQIWP010000075.1, forward strand.
TAAGACTGAAGTGAAAGTAGGCTGACTTCACATAACTGACTGCCAAAGAGATTCATTGCCATCGCAGCCAAAAGGTGTGGTTCACTCGACTCGAGTTAAGTTCTGTGCAAAAAACTATTCAAGTTTTACCAGTTCAGCATCAGTTCCACATTAATGATAAGCATATATGAAAATCATACTCCGGGCGAAAAATTCAGATATATTTGCCACTTGTTATTGGCCGTTCAATTGCAGACTCGGCACTGAAGAAACTGCCATCAATGGTAGAGCGCTGCCAGCACTGGCGAACACGAACACATCAAAACTCTTAGCCAACATTCCTATGCATTAGCAACTCATATGTCAACTCGTAATAAATAAAAAGTCAGACAAACAGCTACTGTCAGTTCAATAGTTATCTCCAATATTTTAAAAGAGTTTTACTCATAGCCCAGTCATAGCCCAGTCATAGCCCAGTCATAGCCAAGTCATAGGCATCCAAATTAATTGCATTCAATGTTATCTAAATTCTGGTTCTTATCAATAGATATCAACTAAAAAGTGATTCTTTTCTGCATTCACTAAACGTTTCAATCGTTTCTGGTTTTCAGTTAATTTTTCCGCATATCAGTTATGAATGACATTCAAAATCCAATCAATTAGTCTGAGAATTGAATTATTCAAATCAATGCTCGAATCAAAAATAAATTATATGTTCTGCCAATGAATTCAACAAAAAAGCGCTTATTTTTTATATTTAGTTTTTTGAAGAGTTCGACAAATTTATAACTATTGACACCATTTCGTAATCGTTACTAAAAACTGACTTTTAATGCATTGATATATTTATCTCGAATTTCATTTTTAGCTCAAAAATCAGACATAAATTAATGGATTTCTTACCTGAACTGAAAGCTGTCGTCAAATCCATTAGAGATTTGCATTTTAGAGCAGATTTTCCAGGTTTGTGATGAACTGTCCTCTTAGTCTCAATTGAATGGCTGTTCAGAACTTCATTCTTCTTGCGTTCCGATAAGATTCTGGTTTTTGACTTCTGAACAGTCTTTGAATTTTGAACTTTAACTGAATTCTGGGAATGAATCGATTTTACGGGACATTCATTTTTATTGTTGATTGGAGTATTGGTCTTCGAAACAGGACGTGGAATAAGACTGGGCTTCTTGTCCGGAGTCTTGAAAGCGGCATAAAGTGCCGGTAAATTGCCGTATGATTTGGACTTCCGCGGTGTGGCTGATGGCAGTCGTCTTGGTATTAGAGAGATTGGAGGCGAGTATTTATTGTCATTTTGTGATTGCACTGAGTTTTCCCGTTCGACAACTCTTTTGCTAAATCTGTCCTCAGATTTATTATTACATTTATTTGGCGTTTCTTCCATTTTATTGTATTTAATGTCTTCAGCTTTTGTTTTCTCTTTCAAATTCTGAGATTCTTTTAGAGATTCCATTTTTATTTCATATTCAACCAGTTCTTCGAGTGCTTCGATCTCACGATTCAACTCATCGATGTCTTGGAACAGATCTTTTTCATTATCACAATTAAAGTTATTATCAATAGTATTGTTATTGATTTGAAAAGAATTCTTTATTGAATCGATTGCTTCTAAAGTATTCACAACTAAATCGACTTTTTCTTCAATAGATTTATTGCTTTCATCAATCATTTCGATGTCATTCTGAGACTCATCTCTTAATATAATTTCATTTGTTTTCGTTTCTTCACATTTGATCTGTTCTTCGATTAATGATTTGATTGAAGTATCGGTTATTTCATTGCACACGACATTCATTTCGATCGGTGGGTCCAATGTTCTGAACATATTTTCTTCTTGTCTTTCGATTTCATCTTCTATTTCGCAAACCATTAATTGTTGCGATTTTTGTTCATTTTCTACTTCATTGAGTATTTTATCGATGAATTCGATTTCGCTCTCAATCGAGTCATTGTCTTCACTGATAGTCAGTCCAATCGACTCAAATCCTTTGAAAACTGCAGGCACTGGCATTTCAGGCTCCGCTTTTAAATCCTTTTCTTTGTTTTCTTCATTTTCTTCTACTTTTTCTTCTTCTTGGTCTTCCTCTTCTCCGTCTTCTTTTTCTTCTTCGTCTTCTTGTTCTGCTATCTGTTCAGACAATTGTGTTGACTCGCAAATAGTTAACTCTTCAGTATCATTGGTTTGATTACAGAACTGTTGGGGAGGAACAATAATTTGTACGTTTGGCAGCACTTCATTTGCATTAATATTAATCAGATTCTGTTCGCAAAACTCCAGATTTGAATTGTCAGCAAATTCTTCTTCGACATCCATTTCGATGTCCTCGTTGGACAGACTTTCGTCAGTGATTTGTCTTAAGTCTTCGTCAGCCATCAGAACTGCGGCCGCTTTGTTGACGAATGCTTGGAGGGCCTCCTTGTGGTCCAATTCTCGCTCGAGTTTCTCGAATGGACTCAAAACTCTACCGACAATGTCAAGAGTCGGCGTTTTGCGACTGACATGATCTGAAAAACTAGAGTTCGCTGTACTGGTTCTGGAGAACCTCTCGATTATTGTGGAAACACTGGAACCGGTGTCGTCTGATTCGGATTCGATTAACTGTTTTATCAGAAAAGACAAAATCAGGTGAAAAAAGGTAATAAAATTTGAATTAGAAATGAGAGCAAAAACTAGAAAATAATTTGAATACCAGTCTGTCCTCATCTGCCAATAAATCTAAGTATACGTCTGCCTCTGAAGGAAGAGTGGGTTCAGTCGGTTTATTTTCAGATTCAATTTGTTTTTCGTGTCCTAATTTCGATTCAATCACTTCTTCAACTGAAAGATCGTTGGCTTCAGGATTAGTTGCATTCGATTCGATGGCTTCGATGCTGAGCTCGATATCTGACAGTTTCATGTCTTCAAAGTTATGTTCTTCTGTTTCTTCATTTTTCACATTTGGTGGTTTGGGAGGCGGAACCTTCGGCCGTCTCGGAGGCAGAGGAGGTGGTTGTGACAACTTCTTTCGCGGAGGCTTTTCTATTGGGTCACAATCACTATCAGAACGCGTCAGACAATTATTAACGCTTTTCCTTTTAGATGAAAGAATAGTTGTTTGTGACCTCTTAGGCACGGGTGGCGGCACTTTCGGCACTTTCTTTGGCCAATTGTTCAATTTTGGAAACGAGTTGTTAGCCGTTTCTGATTGATTAGGACTGGAGTTAGGGCTGGAATTGTTTGAATTCACTGGACTATCATTAGAGGAATGCGTGGACTGACAGGTGCCGTCTCTTCTGACACGTATTTTAATACAGACGGGCGCATCCCTTAACAATCCGATGCACTCGAGTCGAGTCATGGTTGTCGTAGACCTGCCATCGATTTGCATGATTTGGTCGCCTTCTCTGAGGAACTCCAATTGCTGTCCCCTGACCTTTGATGCGGGACTGTCTGTATTAATGCTCTGAATAAACACTTTATTTATTTTTTCGTTGGCATTAATACCGCCCTCAAACTTAAGAGCCATTCCTTCGCAACAAAAGAACATTTTGTGTTAAAAGTATGTTATATTGTGAGACAAACATAGAGTTTAATGACTTTGCAATATTTACCTAGGCGTTCTCCCGGCAACCGGTAAATAATGATCTCTTCCTCAATACTATTGTCGATCTCATCGCCGACTTGTAAGACAGTGACAAAGTCGTCGTCGAATCCATTTTTCTGTTCTTGCTCTTCGACCTGGACAACTGTCACATGATTATAGTTGGGACCGGCTATGAACTCAGCAAAACTGTTGGGCAAAATAGTTGTGCCACCGTTGGTGACCCCCGCCATTGATTCGCACAACAATTGGAGTCCAATTAAAAAGATATCTTATCATTCAATAGAATGAGAATTTGTTGGTTGAAAATATGAACTCATTCTGTCTGTAATGTGGAGTTGTGTCCGAAGAATAGTTAGTTTGACAATAGGAGCGCAGGTATATCGTCACGGCTTCACATCATTGCTTGAAGTCACTCAACTATTAAACGAGACAATAGTTTCCGTCTCTATTAAACACATGAAACCCAAGAACAGTTGAAACAAGTGTTCAGATATTTAAATTAATCGATGATATTAAACGAGTTAATCGATTAGTTGCTTAAGTAGTGGTTAAACAATAGACCGAAGCGTTGAAAGTAATCAAAAAACAAATTTCAGTTCAGTTAAGGTTTAACTAAAAACTTATCCGATGTTCAAAAAGTCTTCAATGTTTGGGATTCACAATGTTTTGGGTTCTGCTGTTGGGTTGGTGTTGGGCTCAGTTGTCGACTGGCCCTCTGCTGCTTCTATAGCACTGGATTGAGCATTAGGTTGATTGAGAAATGGCATGGAGAGCAGAGTCACCAGCACTAAGCCCACCGCTGGTACGCCCTTTTTCCATCTATTGATGGCCAATAACCTTAACTTTTAGATTATTTTCACTGCAATTGAAGCGAAGAGAAGAGAAACTATTTTCACAATAATCATAGTATAGTTTGACATAAGAAGACATAAGAATAGTTGTCTTGAGCTCAGTCTTGACTGCAAACAGTCAGACAATTAAATAATGATCATTCAAATCAGTCAAAAGCAGTCAAAGGCATTCATACACTCAAACATTGAGACACTGTTTTGCAAATTATTATCAAACATAATATCAAACCATCAGATCATCAGATGATGGCATCGATTCGGGCTTTGAATGAAAAATATTTGGTTCAAAGTCTTATTGAGTGCACTCTTAAGGTATAACTAATGGGAAACATGCAAAACAGTGAACTACTAACAGAATCCCAACAAATCTATAGATTGTAGGGAAACGTCATTTTTATTGCAACTAATTTTTTCTTAGAGTCGTCTGAATACTCGTTAAACAGGTATGGAATGTGTATATTCTGTTCACAATATATTGAGTAGTACTCACCTATGGAGCACCTTGCATGCCCAAACAGTTATATATCAAATGGTTGGTTCACTTCCTCAAAGTAGTGTCAACCGGACCGACCAGAACTGCAACAGAAGAACTGCATTGATTGCAACTCACGAACCATTAGAACCATTAGCTACCTATCAAAACAAAAAGAGAAGATGCTCTCAGTTTATGGCTGTCTGTCCCAATTCAGACACCACTTTAACTCTGGTCCAATAGATACTGTTTCCATAGCCACCACTCAGAACCATGAAATAGCGGTTTGGGACTGGTATGCAATGGCTTCACAATTCAATCACTTAGGAATGGCTTTGGTATGAACTAAGGCATAACTACGGTATGGCTAAGGCTCTGGTATGGCATAAGAGAAGGCGAGACAATCAGTTGTTATATTCACTCGAGTGTGACGTTTGTGAGCCTATTATATAATGGATTTGGAAAAACTCTGAGCGTAAAAACCGGTATATCTTCAAAACTATTTCAAAACTATTTGGTGGCCCACCAGTCACTACTCCGCCACTCCAGCACAGGCAAAGCCAGTGTTACAGTGAGCCCAGAGCGCGAACTGCCCAACAAACACACCAAAAGTCAGCTAAAATTTCAAGGGCTCTGTTCATAGAGAACTGGTATTTAATCGATTATTAAATCATTTAATATTAATATTATTTCTGTTTATAATTATTGGATTGGCTTTGAATTAGCATTTTTTGCTCATTCACTACAAGTCATGATTCAAATCTTCAAAATCTGGATCTCATTACTGAACAACATTTAGAAACAAACTATATTTTAATGCATTTGAATGGCACTAAAAACAAGACAAACAGATCTTCAATTTAAACTCTTAAATGAATATTCGTTTTACACAACTCTTCTATTCTTTTGCTCTGATTTTGCGATAATTTAAATTATCTTTCAGTTAATGAAAAACTTAGCTTTGAATTTGGATTCTCAATGCAAACACAGAACTGGAATATCAGTTCCTTTACTACCTTCTCATCGTATAATGTGTTCATTGAAATGAGAAAATAAATAATTTATTCATAAAATTATTATTTAGTGACTGAACCGATAGTTCCATACATGTGTTAAATACTATTGTAATCGAGTCTAACCCGAGGCAAAGGCAGCCAATTCCACTCCGGCACTACTCGACGCCAACTTGGGTTTACTCTACGAATAAATTACTCACGAGTTGATTGAATCGATTGTTGGAAGGCATGAAAACAACTTTTAACTCGAGTCGAGTCAATAAACATTCAAATTTTAAATCAGTTCTTCTGATTTTAAAAAAAGAAAAAAAAGAAATTATTTTGAATAATATTCAGAATATTTGGTTTTAAAAATGCGATCAGCAATAAGGCTGTAGGAAAGGCATAAGGAAAGGCCTAAGAAAAGCATAGAAAAGGCAGTCAAACAATTGAATTTACCAAAAAAGCTGTACTAAACAACTGCCCACAAGTGTTGAACTCAGCACTAAAGTTATGCAAAAATTGTTTTCAATTGCTTTCCTGTCGTTTCATCTTTAATAACGTAATAAGACTTCGAAAATAACACAAATTTTTATTTGATTTCTAAGGAAAAAAAATAATCAAAAATCCATCAAATAATCAAAAAATATCTTTTTATCGAATGATTGAATCGCCTGAATCTAAAACCTTACAAAACGAGTTATTATTTCAATCATTTCATCCAATTTTCAGATAAAAAGTGTCAGATTTTGACTGAAATCTCAAACTTTTATTTCAAATCTCTCATTCAATACATCAAATGATTAACAAATCAATACTTATTTTTAGTAAAATAAAAATTAATTAACTTTTAGATTATAACCAATTAGTAAATTGAAAGTATTTCCGACTTATTGTGGTTTCATTTAATTAGTACTTAAAAAATTTAGAGAAATGTTTTCAATTTTAGAATCCTTTTCAACTATAAAAGAGTAAAAACAAAATCAAAGTCATAATTAAAGGCATTAAATAATAAAAAATAATTTAAATATTAAATAACTTCAAAGAATAACTGGTTTTTTGGGAAATAATTAGGAAATGATTGACACATATGTGTGACAACAAGTCAAGAGCTCAGACAAGTCCAACCATTGAATGGCGGATTAGAACTTCTTGAGAAACTCTTCTGCGGTAATTCTGGCCCTGGCGTTGATTGCAAGTTTCATTTCGTTGATTTCTTTGTCGATTTCTTCCATAAAATGAATGATAAAATCGATAATCTTGTACCTATACATAGATTCCGTGTGAAAGTTGGTGATCAGGAATGATATGTCGTAACCGCTTTCGACCCCATTATTAACGTCTGTATTGTTCGCAATGGCTTTCCGTTGTGTGTCATATGTGGTGACCGGCTTTCGGCGCAGAATAACAAAGTTGTCGGCTCTCATAGCCATAAATCGGGTGAATTTGTGGCAAAGAATCCTTTCGATATCGTCGGCTTGTTTTATACAAATCGAAATACGCACCGAATTAATGCTCGACTCAATTAAAACCTTTTCCTTTTCGTTACGACTGATTACCACTGGATTTAGGATCAGTTCTTTACTGCTTCTGACTTCGATCTCAGGCTTATTATGTCTTTCGACAACTTGTGAATTGAAGTCAACCAAACAAATGGCCGCTTCCAGAGTTCGCCGAACGGCCAAAAGGTATGGACGCAATGTCGCCGACATCTATGCTAAAGAAGACAATAAACCGATCAAACATTTGACACATATTTTCATCAGATTTTCAAAGCATATAATTACCACTATTTATGACTTTTTAATCAAAAAACAAATGTGAAGAAAAACGAGTGAAATATTGCTTCAAATTAAAGATTACTCAAAACACAGAAAATCATTCATCAAAGACATGAAAAACGAAATATTGGGGCAAATAATGGTTACAATCGACTGAATTAAAATTAATTATTAACTCAATTAAAGGTTAAAGTGTTTGTCGGAAATGTTTTTGTCGCCAAACACTCCCAACGATTGTATACTTTTCACAATCAATTACGTCACTCATTCGTATTTATCGGCTAAAACGGAGCAAAGGTTTTGTACGTAAACAAAGTGTGCTGTAATAGAATTACGCACAATCAATATGACATTGAGTTCAACGATTCTGATGTCCTGGTACATTGTTTACGTACTAAACCTTTGCTCCCCTTATATTAGTTTACAATTTTACTGATCAGACATAATGGGAGAAAATCATCAAGATTGAAAATCCAAAATATTGAGATCAATTACAAATCATGTGCTTTTTTTTTTGCTAGGAACTATCAGAATTTAGAAGATTGTGGGGAAATAGAAACAAGTGGATTAACTTTTAGTACTTTTTCAATATTTGTATGCTTTAGTGAAGTGTAAAAAAGGAACGAATGCTTTTCTCACCAAATCTTCATTTCTTTTGTTTTGATTGTGTTTTGGATTTTGAAGAGATTTCAAATTGAATTCAATTCGCAAATCAATGCTTTATTTAATCCTTAACCACAACAATGAACTCATTTAGTGATTCCAGATTCAGTGATAATCAAAGATCAAATATAAAAAATGTGAAGAATGAGGAGATGTCTGAGGGAGAGATCGAAGACTCGGAACCCGAAGAGACTGAAAAGTTGTATTGCATTTGTCGGACAGCGGACACCAATCGGTTTATGATTGGATGTGACAAATGTGAGGAATGGTTTCACGGCAATTGCATCAGCATCACTCAGGAGTACGCTAAGCGCATCCAGCAGTTCTATTGCCTTATGTGTCGCGAAAAGGATCCCAAACTTCAGATTGTTTTCAAAGAGAACAGAAAACAAAAGAGACAAAAGTCAGAGACAGAAAAGCCTGAAACCGGGTTTTCCCAAAGTTTCAGACAATTCCTTAACACTAATAATAACAGTGAAACCAATAAGACTAACACTACTGTCAAAGAAGCGGAAGTAGTTCCTAATCGTTACGAAAGAGATCCCGATTATAATCCAAGCGACCGAAAAGCCGTCAAAAAATATTTTGAATCGGAAGATGAAGACGAAGACTATTTTGATGAGTCGTTTAATAGTCGTAAAAAACACAGAGAGACTAATAAGACTAAAAGGGGTCGACCCGTCGGGAAGGAAAAAGAAGACAAAAAAGACAAAAGGGGTCGAAAACCTTATAAGAACTCAACTGTTCGGTCGAAACATCGGAGAAAAGATGAAACCAATAAAAAGACTCATAAAAAAAATAAAGAACATATCGTTGAAGTGGATACCGGTCCCAAACAGTGTTATGGGCCGGGGTGTATTAACAGCTCCCGAAAGGGCTCAAAGTACTGTTCTGATGAGTGTGGCGTCAAATTAGCCTCCAATCGAATCTACGAAATACTTCCGCATCGGATCAGACAATGGCAGAGCACTCCATGCGATGCCGACGAGCGCAGCCATAAATCACTTGAAGGTATTCGCACCGAACAACAGGAGGCGCGAAGAATACTCTCTGAATTGGATCAAAGACAGAAAGAATTGGAAATTCTAATAACTAAAGGGAAAAACACTCCCCCTATGACTGAAGAGGAGTCCAATGAAGCAGAGAATGAGGCAGAAACCGAACTCAGCATATATTGCGTGACCTGTGGTCATGAAGTCAATCAAAAACTGGTAATTGTTTGGCTTTGCATTGAATTCTGATTTAATTAATGAGATATTAATTGAAATCATGACAATTGGTACTCAATTTGAGTCAACTAATTATCGAGAATATGATTTTATCGACTTTTTTATCTTCAAATTTATTAGTTCTTTAATTAATTTTAATTTTATTTATTCTTTACTAACAATAGGCCCTCAAACATATGGAGAGATGTTATAATAAATATGAGAGTCAAACATCTTTTGGTTCAATATTTAAGACCAAAATAGAGGGACAGACTGTGTTTTGTGACGTTTTTAATCCTCAACAAAGAACTTATTGCAAGCGGTAAGTCCTGCTATTACTCAGGATTTAGTGATTATTGAGTAAAATAATAATCTTCTGCTTAAATGTGCAAAACTGTAGAACAACTCAATTATTTTATCGAAATTTTCCTTAAATGCTATAAAACTGGAAAATTAGTGCAAATTAATCCTGCAATTAACCACTAAATTGCAAACCATTTCCTTTATGCCCAAAATCTATTTTGAGCCAAATGTGAGAATTTATGTGGAATTTGAAACTACATTTGTAATTCAATGCGAAAGGCAATACCCCATGCAGTGGGCAGTCATTACTGCACAGACAGATCCTATCTTTCATTTGCTTCAGTTATTTAATCTGAAAATATTTTTGCATTCAGTTTACGACTTCTATGTCCCGAACACTCGAAGGATCCAAAAATAGCAGAGGACGAAGTATGCGGTTGTCCACTACCATCGGACAAGTGCCCGTTCGAGCACTCCGGTCGCTTCTGTCGGGTTCTTAAAAAGAAATGCAATAAACACCATATGTGGGAGAAGTTGAGACGAGCAGAACTGGACGCTGAAAGGATACAGCAGTGGCTCAAATTGGACGACCTCTTGGAGAGAGAAATGAAGATCAGATTCTGTATGGCTAACAGACACGGAATACTCGGTCTTATGTTACACCAGACTATAGTACACGACGAAAATGAATCGCAAATGCATTGACGCCTCAAATGACTACTTATTAATCAATTCAGTTCTTATCGAAATTAGAGTATTTCCACCAGAAAAACAACTTTATCTCTCATTCAGTGATAAATATATACTTTTATTTATAATTTATTATAGAATATAAGTATTGCATAGATTTGGAATCGCATTAAAATAAAGTTGAAATTAAAAATTATTTTTATAAAAAGATTTGCGGAAAAATAATGAATGAATTGTTGGCATAACTGATAAGTCATGTAATGAGATCGAGGTTTGAGCACGACTTCGAGTTTTTACCACTAATGGGACAGACATTTGATCAGATTTTATTTGCTAAACAAACAATAAAAGTAAAGTTAATCGATTGGATACCTGTTTAGGACAACGTCTGTTCGACGACCAATATGTAGGACAACGTCTCCTCTTTTTATGCGTTTGAATATCGCTAACGCTTCCGAATGTGTCAGACCTTCAGTTGACTGTCCATTTATACTGAATATCTGATCGCCTGTGCCATCGATAAGATTTTAGATAATTAGCATTCAATCGATTTATGAGAACTGAGTCAAAGTCAAACCTTCGAATAAGTTGTTGAACTGAGCTGCCTGTCCGTTCGGGTATATCGTTTTGACATATATTCCCATTTGGCCTTTCGGGGAATCAATGCCGCCAACAATACTGAAGCCCAGACCCAAATTGTTCGGACCTTTTTGGTAGACAACAGTTTTTAGAGTGAGATTTGGCTGAGATCTGTCCTCTTTGTGTTTGCGGGGAAGCGTCCAAATGCCTCCTGAAGTCTGGCAACCCATTGTTTAACAAATTAGCTCAAACTTTAATTAAATGTATTGAAAAAACCTACGTTTGAATTGATTTTAATATTTTCAATGGAGTCCGGCGTAGAAATGGGTCGACAACTCCTATTGATAGTCATTCTCGAAAGAGTGGATAACTTTTGTTGATTCAAAGTTTGACTTTCATTAGGACTTCGACTTAAATCTCCGTTAAATTTTGAATTATTACTGATTGTATTTGTCGATTGACTTGAGCTCACATTGACTTTATTTGAGGTTTTGCTCGAATCGTTTGAAAAGCTCTTTGAATTTGACAAACATTTTCTCCTTTGATTCATTAGCCATTGAAAAGCACCGAAAGACTTCTTATCCGAAGTGAACTTCGAATAAAACTTTGATTTTTGCACTTTTGTCGCACTATTCGTATCACTTATATTATTATTATTTATATTATTGTTATTATTATTGCATTTATTATTATTTGACTCTTTTGTGTAACTCATGTCGACGTTTGAAGAATTGGTTGTAATTTCAATGTTCGACACTTCAGTCTAAACGGTATTGAAGTGCAAACAAATCGATTAACAAAATATAGGTTAAGATTTGGTAAAACACAACCAATAAGTGTTCAAAAAGATAATAATTACCGGTCTTTGTTTCGCGACAATGATTTGGACGACTCTGTCGCTACACCTCAAGTGTCTTAAAGCATCTTCCAACTGAAGACCTCTCAAAACTATGCCATTGATTGCCAGCACTTCATCGTCTTTATCTATGGCTTTAGTCCTGAATTTCAAGAATTTAATCTTTTAATTGAAACTTTTTTATGCTTTTCCCTTAAATTTATATTTTAATTGACTTAAGAGTTAATCAAAGTTTCCAAAAACTGCAAACATTTTATGAACCCTAAACTCAATCAGAAATTAATTTTAGAAAAGCGTTAAATTATTATAATATAAGCCTTAACTAAAATTACCATCAAATGGGAAACCAATTAAAAATTTATACGAAAAATGATTTCCTTCACAAATAATTTGCATAAAATTGAAAAATAAATTCTTTGATCAATAGATTTGGAGAAAAAAAAATGCTTTGAATACAATGAAAGTGAAAGAAACGAATCCTTTTTTGGGTCAAGACTTTTATGAAAAATTCTTTTGTGTTTCGGAAATATGTTAACAGATTTCAAATACAAGAAATCAATTAATTATATGCTTTGAATTGCAATTATCGGGGTTTTGATGTAATGAGTCATTCAATGAAAAATAAGCAATAATTGCGATTAAAATAACTCAACAAAAAATTAATTTATTCTAAACATTGAAAGAAAGTTTTTTTTTTAAGAAATCATAAGTTCTTATAAAGTTATTTCTGGTTTTATCAGTGGAGAGGAGACGGACTTATCTTCAACGCAACGGCTGTCCACAAATTTAAGTGGTTTGTGCATTAAATTAGATCCCAATCTTATTAAACGCCTGAATGGATGAGATTTTTGCTAATTATTGGAATATTAGAGAAATTGAAAAACTAATAAAAAAATAAATCACTTTTGAATGGATTTATTTTTGATGATAACAACAGTTTCTGAGAGTCAATGAAAGCCAAAGCAAACACTTCTTTAAATTGAAAACCAGTTATTATCTGATTATAAAACTTATTTGAAATTAAATATAATTATAGAAACAATTATCTGACAGAAAGATATATCATATTATACTTCATTTGATAGCTTCAAACAAAAGTCTTTTGTTGCTTAAACTTATTTAATAATAAATTCAAATCATTAGATATGACTCCAAATAAAATAATCAAATGAAAGAATGAAATGAATATCAAATGCCATTGAAATTGAAACCCAAAGAAATATGTGAGACAACAGTTCGCAGGAAAACTGGAGCCAAAAGAAAAGACCATAAATCAAATCATAACTTATTTATAGAGTTTATAGAATAGGTTCTTGGTAAAACCCAACAAAATTGTTCAAAAGGTTAACATGAGTAATATTAGGAGTGAATTGAGTGAAATACCGATATGCGGGTCCACCGTATTCGAGGTCTGCCACCACATATCCCAAGTAGCCGTTGATGTCGACTTTGCCGGTGATGTAAATGCCGAGCTCTCCCGACGCGTCCTTTTCAAGAGTCACTGTTCTGTAGATGGGATTCTTGACCATTTCCATTTGCGGACACATTCACACTTTGTTCCCACAATTATTCAATTATTAGTGTTTGACATTCAATCAGATCATTATTAAAGTTATCAAACATTCAAAATATGTTATAAAACAAGAGTTGATTAAAAAAGAGTGTCATTTCACTTATGGTTTAGTTTTCCGATTGAATACCTTTTAAGTGATTTTAAGGAAATTATTGTTTATTTTGACTTCGATTGGACTTTAAATGAGTCATAAGAACTGCTATGAGTTTAAGGTTCAGAAACAAAGCCCACACTAAACAACACTCAACAACACTAAACACTATACTAAACACTGAACTCAACCCAAACGATAAGCATCTCATGTGTTGTGACGTCACTCTACTATCCCTTTAAAAACAAACTTTTAGTTTCGTTCAGACTTAACGTAAAGTTTAATTATTGCAATGTTTTGCCTAAACTTTTATTTGACTGCAATAAGTCTTTTAAAGTTTTGTCAACTATTTTAACTATTGATTTGTTAACTAAAACATGTCATTAGATTCAACTTTTTTCTATTTCATCTATTTGTTTGTATAAATAAATCGAAACAAATATTTTTGCTAGTAATACAACTTTATATATATTGACGACTAATTGTCATATGATATTAGATAAATGATCGAGGATTTCATAATAATTATTATTAGAATACATAGATAATTATTGTTGGGAAAACATTGAAATTGTTTTAGCCAGCTTATTAATGCCTTAAAAGTGCAGGTGTAAATACTATTAGAAAGTGTTCAGACATGTCATAGTAATTCAAATGAGTAAGGAACAAGTTATTAATAAAGAAACAACAAATAACTCAATTCAAACTCAACTCAATGTGTTTAAAATGAAAAGTTTGATTTCATAGTCTGTCCCCTAATTGTGCATATAATGAAATGTTTGAATGAAAATTAATATCAACTTGAGAATATACAATTACAAGTTTTTAAGCTTAATAAACTAAACTTTCTAGTAAAATTTCGGATAATACTTTTCCTTGCTAGAATGTATTACTAGAATGTAAATAACATTCTATGAACTTTCTGTTCAACAATTGATATACAAATCCATAAACGATATATATATATACAGTTGACACTCGATTCTGTCCCTCTCGATTCTGTCCTTCACTCGATTTTGTCCCTCAAATTATGAAACCATTGCAATATAT